>PVIU01001498.1:0-64989 GCA_004026605.1 Ondatra zibethicus | reverse complement strand
ATCAACTGCAATGTTAACAGAAAGGTGAGATTTTTTTCATTCTTCTAAGAGCTCACTTAAAAATGCTAAAATACTTAATTTGCAATAATTAATTAAAATAACCTGAACCCCTCCCTCCCAGGGGTTGGTGAACAAAATGAGAAATCTCTCCTTTTGCCCATTTTGTGGACAGAATTACTTTGTAGGATCAGGTAAATTCCAAGTTTTTCTTTCTAATTCAGCAATGCAACACTTGTGTCTTGAAGTTAGAGTTTTTGCTGAATAGGGTTTTTGTTTTGTTTTGTTTTTCTAGACAGAGTTTCTCTGTGTATCTCTGGCTGTCCTGGAACTAGCTCTTGTAGACCAGGCTGAGATTGGCCTACCTCTCCCTCCTGAGTGCTGGGACTAAAGGTGTGCGCCACCATGCCGGCCTGCTGAACAGTTTTGATGAACAATTTTACCCTGACCTCAGTGTAAAATGGTGACAGTACTTGCTAGTCAACTCTTAAGTTGAAAGATCTCAGATTTGAGGTTTTATAGGCTGACATATGATTTGCTACAGAGAACAAGAGGAAGTGGATGCTAGCTAATTTGCAAAAGAAGTAAATAATGTTTCTAAGAGAAGTCAAAAACAAAAGTATTTTAATTTTATTACATTTCTGTGTGTGTTTTTTAGTGTGCCGTGGCACATATATGAAAGTCATAGGACAAATACTTTGGGAGTCAGTTCATAGATTCTGGGAACTCAGGATATCCGGCTTGGCAGCAAGTGCCTTTACCCACTGTGCTGGATGGTTGTTATGTCAACTTGACACAAGGTAGACTCATCTGAGAGGAGGGAACCTCAACTGAGAAAATGCCTCCTGTAAGAAAGGGCTATAGGCAAGCCTTTAGGGCATTTTCTTAATTAGTGATTGATGGGGGAGGCCCCAGTTCATTGTGAGTGGTGTCAGCCCTGGGCTGGTGGTCCTGGGTTCTATAAGAAAGCAGGCTGAACAAGCCAGTAAGCAAGCAGCACCCCTCCAGGGCCTCTGCATCAGCTCCTGCCTCCAGGCTCCTGCCCTGTTTGAGTTCCTGTCCTGACTTCCTTCAATGATAAACAGTGATCTGGAAGTGTTAGTCAAATAAACTCTTTTCTTCCAACTTGCTTTTGGTCATGGTATTTTATTACAGCAATTGTAACTTTAGCTAGGATACCCACTTACCGTCTCCCTGGCTCCAAATAAGCATAATTAAATGAATACCTTTGAGAGCTCATGAACAAACTCAACTTATATAAGGGACCTCCACACCCTCCTCAGTAACTTTAATATCCATTGATATACCAAGGTGAGTAAGACAGATTCCATTTTGAGGGACTAGTGGTTCATCAGTACACACACACACACACACACACACACACACACACACACACACACACACACACAATTGAATGAATGAAGTTGAAACTTGTGGATTAGAGATGTAGATGAGCTTTGAAAATATTGGCAGTTGTTAAAGACACAGAAGTAAGATTGCTGGTGTGGAATTTATTGAAACCTAAGTATGCCTCAACTCGGGTAACACTGGCACAGACGATGGCAGCTGAGCACAACAGCACAAGGAGAGCATGACCTCAGGGTCACGGGGAAAGGGAACACCTTCTACTCAGGAAGCCTAATGGGGTGGGAGCCCTGTTTACCAAGGCAGTTGTCTGTTGGGAGTGATGGATGAAGACTCACTTGAGTCAATGCCCAGTTCTTGTGGGTCTAGAGTTGATGGGAGCAGAAAGAGAGGTCCTCAATGACATCCTATGTGAGAGGCTTGGTTGACCAAAAGAAAGGCAGCAGCCTGCCATGGAGTAGCCATGGTTGATTCAGAAGAAGACGGGAGATTTGCTGCTGCTGCTGGTGTGTGTGTGTGTGTGTGTGTGTGTGTGTGTATCTTCTGGTGGTGGTGGTGGTGATGGTGGTGGTGGTGGTGGTGGTGTGTGTGTGTATTTGCTTCCCAGAGTCCTAGAAGACGGATGTGACCAAGATGGATGAAAAGCATTCTTACCGAAAGGCTAGTTGGAATTAGAAGCAACATCCTGTGGTCCCTCTTCTGCCTTGCAAGGGGTCCTTCCTCTAAGGGCAATTCCTTCATTCATACATTTTTATTCATTCATTCGGCACACACCAATGGATGTTGATCATTCTCTGGGCACTCTTCTCCGGGATTTGGAGTTGTTAAAAAGTATTAATTGTTAGCACATAGTAAGAAATAGGACAGACAAGGGCCCAACCCAAGAAAAAAATGTAGAGGTCCTGGAAAGAATCCTATTTTAGATGCAGCTTCACCAGAAGGTCACACTTGAGACTTTTATTTTTTTATTTTATTTTTTACTATAAGGATGGGAAAGACACATTCATGAAAGATCTTATAGAAGAACATTCTAGAAGTTAGGGTTCCTTGTAGCGGAAGAACATTTATGCACATAACCTGTTCCCTACTGCATGAATCACCACTTAAAACCCCAGGTAAGATGGATTCTGTACGACCTTGAACTCCTTTATTCTCCCAGCAGCAGGAAAGTCCCCTGAAGGCAGGGGCAGTCACCTGCGTCTGTGCTACCTTAAGGACAGCGCTGGCTACCTGGCTTACCAAAAGACTTTGATGAGCTAGAAATTAGGATTTGCTCTTGGGATCTCTTGAGTGGTCTCTGATGAAGAAATCCATTCTGGTGCCATATGACCACAGTCCCAGATTTTTATCTGGACATGGATGGTCAGGGAAAGAGTTCCCCTCTATCTCATAATTACATGTGCCCACATGACTAGATTTTAGGCCATGGCATGTAAAAGGAATGACGCGTGTAACTTCCGAGGAGGGAAATTCAAAAAAGATGCTTCTTTCCCTCCCCAATTCCTACATCTTTTCTTGGTCCCGTGGCCTAGAAGGCAGTTGTGATGCCGTTTTGGACTGTGCAGACAGAAGTTCCATCTGGGAGTTAACAGAGCAGAAAGTGAGACTTGGCAAAATGAGGTCCTCACCAGACCTGAGACCTACACCTTGACCTCCACAGAAAAAGAACTAGATCTTTTTGGTTTTTCGAGACACAGTTTCTCTGGGTAGCCCTGACTATTCTAGAACTAGCTCTGTAGACCAGGCTGGCTTTAAACTCAGAGAGATTCACCTACTTCTGCCTCTGCCTTTGCTGGGATTAAAGGTGTATGTGACACACACACACATACACACACACACACACACACACACACACACCCCACTGGCAAAGAACTAGGTTTATATATCTTGTATAAGGTGTGTGTGTATATATACCACATAGACGAGATATTATCCTCACAATTGCATCGCACTCTGCCCTTAGGATGTCAGTGAATGCATAGCTAGTGATATGCATGTGCTTGTTTATTTTTTGTATAAGAACTGGCTCTTGGGTTAGTAGAGGGATGGTCTAGCTTCAGGTTTAATTCCCAGCATTAAATAAGTTGGGTGTAGTGGCACACCCAGATCATCTCAAAATACTGGAGGCAGAGGCAGGACCAGAAATTCAAGATCATTCCCAACAACAGCAAGTTCAAGGCAAGCCTGAACTACAGACCCGGTCTGAATAATACACAAATAAATCTGCCTGCCTCTGCCTCCCAAATTAAAGGCATGTGCCACCAAAGCCCAGCTAAGTTGTTTTTCTTTAATTTTTATGTGTATGAGTGTCTTGCCTGTGTGTTTATCTGTGTGCCGTGTGTGAAGGGCCCTCAATGTCCAGAAGAAGGTGTTGGATTCATTGGGACTAGAGTTACAGATAGCTGTGAGCCTCCATGTGAGTGCTGAGAAGCAAATCTAGGTCCTCCGGAAGAACAACCAGTGCTCTTAACCTTTAGGCATCTCTCCAGCCCCAAATTGCATTCTTACTTATTTTTGTGTCCACATGTGTACATGCACACAAACACTATGGGGCACATGTGGAGGTCAGAGGACACTTGGCAGGCCTTGGTCCTCTCTTCTTCCATCATGTGGGTCTGAAGACTGAATTAGGGACATCAGACTTGGCTGCATGGGTCTTTACCTGCTAAGCCATCTCACTGGTCCCACTTCTTAAAAATGAACCTCAAACTAGTAACTCAGACAGCAATTCAAAAAACAACGAAACAAAACAAAACAAAAACCCGAAATGGGCTGGAAGGGGTTCAGTAGTTAGTCGTATATACTATTCTTCCTAAGGATCAAAGTTGGGTTCCTAGAACCAAGTTGGGTGGCTCACAATTGCCTGTAACTCCAGAGATGCCTCTGGATTCCATGGACAGCTGCAATCATGCACAAATACACATATACATAATACAAATTAATTAATAAAAAGTAAATCTTAAAACCAAACATTCCACCTGGTGGTGGTGGTGGTGCATGCCTTTAATCCCAGCTCCGGCAGAAACAGGCAAATCTCTGAGTTCTGAGTTCAAGACCAGCCTGGTCTATAGAGTGGGTTCCAGGACAGCCAGGGCTACACAGAGAAACCCTATCTTGAAAAACAACAAACAATAAACAAACAAAAAACCAGAACTAACCAAACAAACAATCCCAAGCATTTTAACACAGCACAAGTGTGAGTCAATGTCCAGTGCTGGGGAATGACTGTAGGAAAAAAGTCACGGTTTTCAATAAATGAAATAAATATGTATGTATGTATGCATGCATGCATGTATGTGTGTACGTGTGTTTCCTTCTGCTCCAGCCCCTCTAGTGTTGGAATCACAGGTGCATGTCACCATGCTTTCACAAACCATTATGTTTCCATAAGAGCGGAAACATCTGCAGTTTAAACACATAATTCATTCCACATCCACGTCTTGGATCTGAATTGAAGTGTTTGAGTCGGTACTGTGTGGTCCAAAGTATTTATGTTGCATGTTCAGTGAAGTCATGCGACACAGTGAGGCCGAGCATGGTAGAAGACATCAGCATGCATTTAATCTTGAATTAATTGTTGGTTACTACATGTTCAGAAGGCAAGATTTTTGGTGGCCTTCCATCTGCAGTTTAGGTGTTGAGCTCAGGAAACTGGAATGATGCCCACCCAGCTCCTGCTCCTTTCCACACACAGCAAACTTGCAAAAGCTAGGCTTTCACTCTAGATGTTTCTCAGGACTCCCAGCAGAAGTGCATCCTGGGAGGCTTCCCTTGACACGTCTAGACAAAGTGCATGCTGCTGCTTCCTCCTTCCTGCTCCTAACCCTCCATTTGTACATCTAAGGACAAACTAAGCTTTCTAGCCGACATTGTACTTCTGTGTTTGCTCAGTGCCCTCCTAAGATGATACTTACCACATTTTTGTCCCTGTGTGTTTGCTTTCTCCCATTAGATGATGAACTCTGGGGAGAAGTCACTCCTCTTTAGTTTCCTCAGGGACTAGCGCTGAGAATGCTCCTTGGCCCTGTAACTCAATATTTAACAGATGAATGAGTCTATATAATATATTATGGAAACACTGATGATGGAGTCGCTCTCTATACTCTTCACACTGAATAAAACATTAGAAGTGTCACATTAACATAGCAAACAGGCATCTGTGACATTTGAGAAATGGCCCCAGGCAATGCCCCTACTCAGATGAGGCCCACTGGAATCTGAGATGTTATGTTTGTTTGGCCAGCACCTCTACATGCGCTGTGGATCTCTGAGTGCTTTGTAGGTGGTTAAATCCAGTGGGGGAGAATTCGCTTCAGCTAAGGTTTTATTAGCTTAATTGTTCATTGATTAATGTTCATTGACTAATCCAGCATGTGCTTATCAAATTCAGTGCCCACCACATTGCTGACCATTGTTCTAGTACTGGAGACACTATGGCCAAATTACAACAGCAACAGCAGAAGGGGTTGTGGAGAATCCTTCAGGTTACTGGTTCCAAATGGGTCCTCAGAGTTCCCAGGTCCCACCTGGACTGGACAAAATTCTCCAGACAACAGGGTCACGTGGGTTCAATGGGATCTGGCTTTCCGCCTTGAATTTGCTTTTTAAAGTTTTAATTTTATTGATTAGTATTCTGTGTGTGTGATGTGTGTGAGAGAACAGATGCTCAAAGGCCATGGCACACGTGTGGAAATCAGAGGAAAGTTTTCAGAACTTGGTTCTCTCCTTCCACGAGGCAGTCCTGGGACTTAATTCAGATCACCAGCCTGTCATGGCAAGCAGTCTCACCTGCTGAGCCATCTTGCCAGCCCAATCTAAATTCATATAGGGAATTAGCTCACACAATTATGGAGGCAGGGAAAAGCTAAGACTTGTGTTTACCAGGCTGAAAACCAAGGAGACCTGGTATCCAGCCTGCAGTCACTGATGGGCAGTGGCTGCCTGGTGGGGCTTTGAGAGATGCTCCAGGTCCACACAACAGCACAAGACTTAACTCTAGGAAGTTTGACTGGAGACCGCAACTTTAGCTTCTGTTAAATTTTAGTTAGTGGGGGCTGGAGAGATGGCTCAGAGGTTAAGAGCGCTGGCTACTCCTCCAGAGGTCCTGAGTTCAAATCCCAGCAACCACATGGTGGCTCACAACCATCTGTAATACATGCAGGCAAAACATTGTATACATAATAAATAAATTAAAAAAAAATTTTAGTTAGTGAAAAACTGAGAAGCAACAACAGATGCTTGCTTCATACTTCCCGTGGTACGAAGCAATGACCCAAGCTCATTCCTGTGTACATGTGGGGGACTGAGACGTGATTGCCAAAGGGCGTGTGCCATAAAATGGGTGGACTTAAATGATTTGAGTCCAGTCCTCTCCTGCTCTTCCCTGACTCTGCACTGTACCATGATGCGACTATGACTTTATCTTTGTTTTTGCTGCCTTCTCCTCCCTAGTTTTCGATTTATGGCTTTAAAGTAGACACATGAAAACTCTCTCTGTCTCTCTACGTGGTGTGTGTGTGTGTGTGTGTGTGTGTGTGTGTGTGTGTGTGTGTGTGTGTGCATGCGCACACAGGGAGGCCGGTGGTCAGCCTTGGATGGTGTTACTCAGGGAGCAACCCACCTTGTTTTTTAAGACAGGGTCTCTCTCGCACTAGGACCTAGGGATTACAGGCTAGGTTTGACTGGCTAGCCAGTGAACTCCGGGATCCACCTGTCTCTACTTTCCCAGTACTGGTACTACAAGCTCAGGCTACCCTGCCTAGCTTTTTAAATGGGCACAGGGGATTGAACTCAGGTTCTCATGCTCATGTGGCAAGCATTTTATTAACATGCCATCTCCATAGCCCATAAGAAACTGTCATCTGAGTTAGGCAATGGTGGTGCATGCCATTAATTCCAGCCTGGTCTATGGAACGAGTTTCAGGACAGCCAGGACTACACAGAGACACCCCATCTTAAAAACAAACAAGCAAAACCAAACAAAACCAAAATCAACCAACCAAACAAAAAAATTGTCTGTGCTGGAACAATTGTGTTTAGTAGTTACCAAGAATTAATTCTATTGTAATATTTACCAGTTCTATCCTGGTTGTTATTAAACTATTGCCAATAGAAAATTTCATGTTCTTTTCAAATTTGAGGCACTAGTCCCCATCACTGACCTTGCAAGGACCTAATATTACCAGAGTTTTTACTGGTAAGTTTGTAAAGATTGCACGCCAGTCCAGGAGGCGTCACTATTTGTGTTTGTCTTAGACACTGGAATCTCGAGATTACTCAGACCCTTGTTCTTCCTCCTATATATTTATTTAGACTTGTAACAGGGGATGGCAGGTGGCTCCAAGGTACTTTCTTTCTGATAAGTTAAACAGTATTATAAATATTCTAATAACTATAACTCATGGGTGAGATAACAAAAGTCATTGAGGTTTCTGGATATGGTATCTCATACCTGTCAGCCCGGCACTCAGGAGGGAGGAGTGAGACCACGCTGGTCTGTAGCGAGCTTCAGGTTAGCAAGGGCTGTGTAATGAGAGTCCAACACAAACAATCTGATGCTGAAGGGATCCAGGCACTACAGAGGGAAGGGTAGGGGGAAGAGAAATCAGGAAGGTGGTTCATGGTAGCGGCAATGCGAGGAGTGTCAATCAAAGGGAACACAGACTTCACAGGTATAAAATTTTCTATATAGCTGTGAGAGATGATGATGAATAAATCAACCTTATTTTCAGGGAAATAAACAGAAAGTCATTTTCTACTCCTGGAAGGGAAAAGAGACAGAGGGTGACAGTTTTGTTTTTGCAGTGCTGAGGATGGAACCTGGGGCCTTGGGCACAATTGTTCAAGCTCCTACCACAGCCCCAATAGAGACTGTCGCTTTGTGTCAAGGTGACAAAGTGTGCATCTTGCTGGTGAGGTGAAGAATGACCAGTCAAATCAAGAACTCTTTCTGCCTCTCCTTTTTCTCTCCTCTCTCCCTCCCTCCTTCCCTCCCTCCCTCCCTTCCTTCCTGAATCAGGATTTTGCTATGTATCTTAGGCTGGTCTAGAACTTAAAATTCTCCTGCCTCAGACTCCTGAGTGCGGAGATTACAGGTGTGCATCATGCACTACCACACTCAGAAAACGTGTTACTTTTCATAAATCTCTCGTAGTTAGTAAGCAGGTACTGATCAGCTTGGCATGAAGATTAACACTAGACTCAGCTTAGCACGCACTGGCCCGCTCACCTGCTCCCTCCTCATACAGAGAACTCTCTTTCTCCTGTGAACATGTTTAACATTTCTCTTCTGTGCCTGGGACTATGCATGTGTGTGTGCGTGTGTGTGTGATGCTCATGCTGTGTGTACTGGTGTGTGCCCTTTGGGTGTACATGCTGAGGCCAGAGAAGGATGTCCAGTGTCCTGCTCTATCACATGCCACCCTATTCCTTTGAGACAGGGTTTCTGCAGTCTAGCAGGAACGAGTCCTAGTGATCCTCCTATCCCTGCTTCCTGGGGACTTGGATTACAGTTGTTGATCACGAAGCCTGGCTACATTTTCGCTTCTTGCATGAAATGTAGTGAGAGCTCTTTCAAATGAAAGATTTGGTAAGACTTGGTTTTGAGGCAGCATCTCCTCTCCCAAAGGACAGACTTCCTTTTGGGGACAGTCTGTTGTGAGGGTAGACTGGTTCATAGGCAGAACGGAGTCGATGGCTGACGGGATGTCAGCTCTGTGTGGCTAGTGGGGATTCCTCAGAGGACTGAGCTGTGTGTGCCCGTTCACTCACGCCCTTGGGAACCTCCAGAGCCCTTTTGTGTCTGTGCAGTATGAGAGAAAGATGGGAGCCTCCTGCAAAGACCAAAGCCCACAGTTCAGGCTTGGGATTGCAGGACTGGCTTTTAGCAATAGCTGGAAAGTGAATTCAGAGAGCCCTGAAAGGCAGAGCGCTGATATCTTTCTGTCCAGTTACCTGACAGTCCTGTTTTGGGTTTGCTTCATTGCCTTGGCAATGAGCACTTCAGGGTTCTTTCCCTTGTGTGGCTGGATGAAGAGTTCAGTAACAAGTAACGACTCTGAGCAGCTGATTCTCTTTTCTCCTTTGAGTTAGGTGCTTGGGTACCCCAGGCTGGCCTTGAACTTTCTATGTAGTTGAGGGTGACTTTGAACTTGTGGTTTCCTTGTCTTCATTTCCACAGTGCTGTGACTAGAGGCTTGTGCACCATGGAGTGTGAGGGACAGAATGGAGGGGCTTTGTGCATGCCAGTCAAGGCAGTCTTCTATATGAAAAGGACCTGAAACATTTAGTTCATTGGTGCACTAGCTCACATGCATGCGCGTACGCACACACACACACACACACGTGTGCACACACACACTCTCTCTCCACACACACACTCTCTCTCTCCACACACACATATTCTCTCTCTCTCCATACACACACACGCGTGTGCACATACACACTTTCTCTCTACACACACTCTCTCTCCATATACACACATTCTCTCTCTCTCTACACACACACACACACACACACACACACACACACACACGAGATTGAAATAAAACAAATAAATAAATCTAAAACTTAAAAAGAACATGTTTCAAGAGACAAAGAAAGAAAGCCAACCAACCAACCCTTCTTCCCTTAAACAGGGCTGTGAATTGTAACTTAGAGCTTGCTTAGCACAAGTGTGTGTGTGTGTGTGTGTGTGTGTGTGTATGTAGAGAAAGAGAGAGAGAACGCTTGGAGTTTAGTAATTCGAGAAGAGCTGTATTAAGAACAGTGGAAGGGTTAATATGTATATAGCCGCTTAGACTTACGAGAGAAGTACATATATATACACTTTAGAAAAGGATAGGCTGTGCTGGGACATGCTTTTAATTCCAGCACTCAGGAGGGGAGGCAGAGGCCTGCAGAATTGTGAGTTCAAGGCCAGCCTGGTCATAGGTTGAATTCCTGGACAGCCAGGACTACACAGAGAAACCCTGTCATAAACAAACAAAAACATAAGAAAACATGGGATACCTAAGAAAAGCATACCTAAGAATGAGTATAGTTTGACGAAAGAGTTGCAGAGGCCTCGGGCTTGATCCCTATTAACACACACGCACACACACACAACACCCCTGCACACATACACACACACATACACACACACAAAACCACTCTCTTTCACACACACACACAGGCATTTTTTTTCTTTCTTTCTCTGTTTTTGTTGATTTGGGGGTTAAACCCAGAGCGCATGCTTGCTAGATGAAGCTCTCTATTATTTAGCTACATTTGGATCCCATATAGAGACGATTTTTGAAATGATTTGTCAGTGCTGTGGGAATATTATCTAAGATTGAACACAATAAATTTTAGATCATTTTAAATAAAATTTATTAGTAAAAAATTTATTTTACGTGCATGCGTGTTTTGCCGGCCTGAGTACATGCGCACCGAGACTGGCACCGGCAGAGGCCGGAAGAGGGTCTCTGGGCCTTAGACCTGGAGGTGCAGAGGGCTGTGACCGCCATCTGCCCGAGTAGCCAGTGCTCTTAACTGCTCGGTCCGCTCTCCAGCCTCACGTCCGATCACTTGGTAGTCTTTGAGGAGCCCCACAGATGTGCCCAGTTTGTGATGGACCCACTTGTTACTTCTTACTTTTATTATTTCAAGTAGCAGGCTCTCGTGGTTCAAATGTGAAATGTCCGCCTGGGTTCAGGAGTTTGGTTCCTTGGTCCCCAGCTGGTGGTGCCGTTTTGGGAGGTTAGAGGAGGTGGGCCACCATGGTGGTGTCTGGGGCCTTTCACCCAGTGGACTTCCTTGCCACCGGTTTCTCCAGAGGAAAAAAAATTCAGTTGCCTCACATTCTGGCTGCCAGAGACCCTTGCTAACCACCATGCCTTCCCCACAAGAATGGACTGTACACCTAAAACTGTGACCCACAATGGAGTCTGTCTTCTGTAGGCTGCTTCTGTTGAGTACTCTGTCACGGTACTTCAAGAAGCAGCCAATGTGTATAAAAACTAATATTAGTTGATAATTGTCTTTTGTGAGAATTGGAAATCTATTCTAAAACCATGACCAAGATGATTGAAGCAGGAGGAAGAGAGAGAGAGAGACAGAGAGAGAGAGAGAGAGAGAGAGAGAGAGAGAGCTCTGCCTCTGTAAGGGGTTAAGTTTAAACTCCTATTGTATCATATAAATAGAACGTTTTGTTTTTCAGTAGAACATCTTATATATTTGAAATTTGGAGTAGATATTTAGAAAAAATTGTTTTATATGTCAAAATTTCTTATAAGGTCCATGAAATAAAATTGACAAAACTTAGAGAAGACATGTTGACACTGGATATTTTTTATTGAACTTCATATTTATAGTTGTCTAAATAATGGGGAGTTATTACATGTAAGTAGAGATTTAGAACAGCATGAAAAAAATAATTTAAAAATACCTAATGGTTCTAAATTTTTAAAAGACTTATTTATTTTGACTAAGCGTATGTTTGTGTGCCTGCATGAATTTATATGTACAATGAGTATGTGTGGCTATTGCTGAGGCCAGAGGGTGTCCTATGCCCTGGAGCTGGAGGTGGTGTGGGTGCTGGAGATGGAACCCAGATCCTTTGGAAGATCAGTGAGCAACCACCCACCCTGTGCCGTCTCTCCAGTCTACTTTATTTTGACATTTCTAAGACAGGGTCCCTTATCACCCAGGCTGGCCTTAAACTTGCCGTGTGACTGAGGGTGACCCTGAACACAGCAGCTTCTTCTTCCTCCTCCTCTTCCTCCTTCCTCCTCCTCTTCCTCCTCCTCCTTCTTCCTCCTCTTCCTCCTTCCTCCTCCTCCTCCTCCTTCTTCTTCCTCCTCCCACCTCCTCCTCCTCCTCCTTCTTCCTCCTCTTCTTCCTTCTTCCTCCTCCTCCTCCTTCTTCTTCCTCCTCCCACCTCCTCCTCCTCCTCCTTCTTCTTCCTCTTCTTCCTTCCTCCTCCTCCTTCTTCTTCTTCCTCCTCCCACCTCCTCCTCCTCCTTCTTTCTTTTGGGTTTTTAAAACAGGGTTTCTCTGTGTAGCCCTGGCTGTCCTGGAATTTGCTTTGTAGACCTTGTTGGCCTCGAACTCAGAGATCCACCTGCGTGATCCACCACTGCCTGGCTGACCTTAAATTTCTAATCCTTCTGCCTCCAGCTCCAGAGTACTGGGGTTATGTGTGTGCTCACATGCCTGATTCTATGTGATGCAGGGGATTAAACCCAGTCCTTTCTGAGTTCCACTCAAGTGCTCTATCAAATGAGCTCATTCCCGGCCCTCTTAATGTATGTTTAGAGGAAAGGAGAAAATATTGGAATTACATATCTGTCTGCTGACACAATCAACAATAATACTACAGTGCAATTTTGAGCTGGAGGTGTAACTTGTACAAATTTATCAATGACTTGGTCAAAATTGATCTTCACATTTACATTCAATAGATAATATAATCAGATTTGTTAATCTATTTTTTGCTTTGTTGATCAAGGACTCTTAATTTTAATTATTCCTGTTACATGGAGCAACATATAATGATAGAAAAAGTCTTCAATATAAGTTTGACAGAAAGTCTTAAAAACTCATCCCATTTTACAATAAATTCTGTGTCGTTTTTTTCTTCAGGATTGAGGCTAAGAACTTTCAAATGTTTCTGCAATGAAAATTTCTTTTGCTATATATAAACCCTGAGTAAATAAAAATTCACCTGGTGAATTGAAAATCCTCAAATTCCATTTCCTTGTCTTTATAATCCTTGTGTTGTCACCGCTTATTTGGATATATTGTTTACGTACACAAATATGTGAAATCACTGAAATGGAAGGTAAACCATGCCCCAAGCAAAGTCAATGGTTCACAATTACAAACTGTCAAATTCAGCTTGGGTAGCGAGTACATGTGCACCAGGGAGAGTGTGTGTCTGATTGATTTTAGAGTCATCCTGCATGGAGGTGTGTTTGTGATCTTGGCCCTGGGGGAGTCTGAGACAGGTGGATACCTAGGGCTTGCTGGCCAGCCTGCCTAGCTTCCTTGGTGAGTGCCAAGTCAATGAGAAAGCTCATCTCAAAAGAAAAAGAGGAGGATGAAGGGGAAAGAAAAAAGAAGAAAAAGTGAAGAAAGAGTAGAAGTATCTGCCACCAATTCTGATAACCTGGTTTAATCCCAGGGATCCAAGTGGTAGATGGTGAGATCCTACTCCTGGAAGTTGTTCTCTCTCTCATTCTCTCTCTCTCTCTCTCTCTCTCTCTCTCTCTCTCTCTCTCTCACACACACACACACACACACACACACACACACACAGAGTCCAAAACAGTAAAATAAATAAAATTAATAATAATAATAACAATAATAATGAATACTTGCCGAATTTCCATGTCATTCTTATGCAGGGCCATGCTAATCTTATCTATGTAAGTTCTAATGTTAGTACACGCACTGTCAAGACAAGTTGTAGAATTCTTCTTACACGGGGCATTTCTGTAAGCTGAGTGGACCATGGGACTCTATGTCGAAAAATAGAAAAACTAGTCAGCTTCATATTACATGTATTTTCTACAATGAAAAGTAGAGTATGCCAGGCCTGGTGGCATGGGCCTGCAGGCTCAAGCCTCCTTGAACAGAGGTGGAGAAGTTGAAAGGCCAGTGTCTCCCTGGGCAAGAGGGTGAGTTCTGAGTTCAGCCTGGAGAACTTAGAGACAACCTGTCTCCAGATAAAAGGTGGAAAAGAGAAAGAGACAGTTGGGGAGTGATATGCCTACCGAATGCAGCAGAGCACAGGGTCAACCAGTCATCAGTTGTACAAAAATATTTTAAACCAAGTAGGAACAATGGCAACAGCAACTGTGTTTTCAAGTGTGAGGGAAACAAGGACGGGCTTTTGATTGCTACAATTTAAAGTAACCAGAAGTTGTAAATATGAAAACCTTGTTCATCCTGAAATAAATACATTTATTTGAAAGAGTGATCATCGTTTTGGTCCCAAGTTCATTTTATAAAAGGAGAATTGGTTAGGACACTTACGAAAGAAATCATATTTGATTATGAAATAAATAGGAGAAATTATAAAGTATAGCCCATATTTAAAAATCTATCACTTAGTAGACACAGGGGCCCTTTTACTGGCATTAGATTGGAATTAGATTACAACTATATTATTTTGATTTGAGAAGATCTTTTTTAAACAGCTTAAAGTGCTTGTTTTGGTTTCTAGGAAAAAGCAACCAAGAATGAGAAAACTGATAAGAAACTGTCTCAGGGGAGAGGTGTGCGCTCCAACAGCCCAACAGTAGTCAGCGACAATGGCAAAGCAAACCAAAGGAAGACACTCCTGCTTCCTTATTGCTCTCCTGACCTGAAATTCAGCGCATAAAAAGGATTCCCGTTGTCAGTGCTGAGGCAGGGAACTGATGACTGCTTGGCCTCCTACCCCACGCTCCACTCCCACAAGAGATAAAATGAAGTCCCAGCCACTGGGCTGCAGCCGCGCTGTTACCCTGAGAAACACAGAGGGTTGGCGGAAATGATCCTATAATGAGCAATCCATCTGGCTGCACCTAAAAATGGAACAGAAATTCCACCCTTGACTTTTCCATGGTCGTAAATTAAAGCCTAATGTATAGTTCTAATTGCTAACATTTTCTCTCTAATTATGGCTCAGTTTGGCTAGGATTTCCGACAATCCCCCTGTTCCCCTAAAGCAAACACCAGAGAGTGTTCTAACCCCACTGGTGCCATTTATTAATAGCCCCCTTGACAGATGAAAAAAAATCATTACTCTATATTAAACAGGAAAAGATTTTCCTAGCAAAAGCTAATTGATTTTAAAGGGGGGAAAACCCATTCAGATGCCATGGCAGAATTAATTTTATAAAGAAAAAAAAATCACAGTACTATCAAATGAAAAGAGATTTATAGTATAATGTTGCCTGGGTCCTGTTTGGGTCACCAACTTTATGATAAATGTGTGAAAATATCTATGATGTTTATTTACTAGAAAGGAGGGATGAGAACAAAAAGGCTCAGTCGTGAAGGAATCTTACTTTGTGCCACCATGAAGGAAATAGAGTGCTATAAATTGGCTTCTATCATTGTCAAATACCAGCTCGTGCATGCATGTGCATGCGTGCTCACACACACACACACACACACACACACACACACACACACACACACACACACATTTACTGGGACCATGGTTACATTTTCCATTTAGTTTTTTTCATTCTTATTTAAAAAAAAATTGCCCCCTTTAAAATTTCTCTACAAATGCACGCTAAATACAGATCAGTATTTATCTGCAGGTCTAGTTCTCATCAAGTAGTAGGTGCTTTTAGCTTGGTGGTGGTGGCACATGCCTTTGATCTTAGCACTCGGGAGGCAGAGGCTGGCCAACATCTATGAATTCAAGGCCAGCCTGACCTACAGAGTGAGTTCCAGGACAGGCTCCAAAGCTACACAGAAAAAGCCTGTCTCGAAAAACAAGCAAAAAGAAAGAAAGAAAGAAGGAAAGAAAGAAAAAAAGAAAAAGTAGCTTTTTCTGGGTGATAATTGAATAAATACTAAATAAAAGTTAAAAATTTGATATACCCAGAAAAGGCATCATTGAAACAAAAGAAAGAAGAAATGTGCTGGCTTCGGGCAGGAAAAAATAGAGAGTTTTATAAGCAAAGCGGTGGCAGCACAAGGTGGGCAGGGCCCAGGTTCCCCCTACACCTCACACCCTGGAGCACTGTCTCTGGGGAGGAGAAAATCCATGACATGGGTCATCACCAGACATGATCATTTTGAGCATGCCAGGAAGGAAGCCCCCGCCCCACAAAAATATTGTTGAAGTTCTGAACAATGTCTGTGGTTACTGTTGAGTTTTCATTATATACTTACACACTTCAAGTTATTATGACTTTTTTTTTTTAATCAAATTTACTTTTATGTGGGTATGTATGCAGGTTCCTGTGGAAGCCAGAAGAGGGGGTAGGATTCCTAAGGGCTTGGGTTACCATGGCTGTGAGCCCCCTGATGTGGGTGCTGGGGACCAACTCAGCTCTTCTAGAAGAACATGTGCTCTATTTTTTGGTTTGTTTGTTTGTTTTGTTGTTTTGAGGGGGAGTGCTTTTTTCTTTTTTTTTTTCCTTTGAGGCAAGGTCTCACTAGGTAGCTCTGGCTACCCTGGAACTCACTATGTGACCAGGCTGGCCTTATGCGATCACACCCATCCTTGTGTTAATATTAAGAAAGAATTTCCGCCGGGCGGTGGTGGCTCACGCCTTTAATCCCAGCACTCAGGAGGCAGAGGCAGACGGATCTCTGTGAGTTCGAGACCAGCCTGGTCTACAAGAGCTAGTTCCAGGACAGGCTCCAAAGCCGCAGAGAAACCCTGTCTTGAAAAACCAAAAAAAAAAAAAGAAAGAATTTCCAAAATCTTTTGTGTCCACAATTCATAACAGAATGTTTATGCTTTAAAACTTGGGCAGGGGGCTGGAGAGATGGCTCAGGGGTTAAGAGCACTGACTGCTCCTCCAGAGGACCCGGGTTCAATTCCCAGCACCCACATGGCTCTCAGCTGTCTGTAACTCCAGTTCAAGAGAATCTGACATCGCTATACCAATGCGCATGAAATAAAGTTAAATAAAGTTTTTAAAAAATAAAATAAAATAAAATAAAACTTGGGCAGCTGAATACCCCAGATGTTCTCTGTAAATTAGACACCGGGAGAACCAGAAGTAGTTTCCATGTAGTTTTTATTATAAGCCACTTCAGAGTATCCCATGCTTCTTAGGAGAATCATCAACATGAAAATCCGTCACTTTTGTCAAGGGGAACTGAACACACAAACCCCGCGGCTTTCCTTCCTGCTGGTGGCAAGCACGCTGAGGAAGGAATGGGGGCATTTGGACTTAAAAATTCTTAAAAACTGGTCAGCAGGGGCTGCAGGAATGGCTCAGTGGTTAAGAGCTTGTAACTGCTCCTGCAGAGGACCCAAGTTCGGTTCCCAGCACCCATACTGGGTGGTTCACAACTGCTTGCGATTCCCAATCAGGGGGCCTGATGCTCTCTTGGGGTCTTCTGGGCACCTGCACTCACATGCACCCCCCCCAACAAACCTACACAAAAATAAAATAAGTCTTAAACAAACAAGCACGTACTTGGGAATGAACCTCACTGAGGAAACGCAGCTTCCATAATGAAAACTGTGAGAACATGGAAAGACTTCCCAGGCTCTCGGATTGGGAGACTAGTATTGTGAAAATGGCTGTCTCTTCAAAAGTAAGCTATACCAACATCATTCTTTACAGAGAAAACAACCTCAAAGCTTATTTTGAAGCATGAAAAACCTTGGGTAGGTCAAAAACAAGAGTGACGAGCAAAAGGAGTAATCCTAGAAGCATTACTCCCTGACTTCAACTTATACTCCAGAGCCAAGGTAGTTAAACAGACACGTGGAGCTACAGAAGAGAGCGGAAAAGCCAGAGGTGAACCAGGTGGCTACAGTTGCCCGAGTTTTGACAAAAGCATCAAAAATATTCATTAGAGAAGACACAGCCCCCTTAATAAGCAGTGCTGGAGAAAGGGAACAGCAACATATACAAGAAGGGAACTAGATCTCTATCTCTCACTTTGCCAAAAGTCAGCTCCAAGTGGGTTAAAGACGTCAATGTAAGACTGGAAACTCTGAAACAGCTTGGGGAAAAACTACAGAAAACACCCCGTATATAAAGGCAGAGGATAAAATTCACACTATAGAACAAAACATTATTGAACTCTTGGCTTGGGGCTGGAGAGATGGCTCAGAGGTTAAGAGCACTGCTTGCTCTTCCAAAGGTCCCGAGTTCAATTCCCAGCAACCACATGGTGGCTTACAACCATCTTTAATGGGGTCTGGTGCCCTCTTCTGGCCTGTAGGCATACACACAGACAGAATATTGTATACATAATAAATAAATAGATATATAAAAAAAACCCTCTTGGCTTGTAAATGGTCCTATAGCAAAAGTTTAACTTTATTCTGTGTAAACGTACAGTTCAGAGACTGCATGTCACTAGCATGGGTTAATTTAGTCAAAGGTGCTGTTTTCAGGTAAACTATGAGACGTCATCCTAGGAGAAAAACGTGGGCTGACGTAGTGGCGATCATCACCGGGGAGGCTGAGCAGGAGGATCAAGAGTTCAACTTGCTACATGGCAAGCTCCAGGCGAGCCTGAGGTACACAGCAAGATCCTGATTCACAGCAACAATTCCCAAAGAAACGCAGAGCTTTGATAACGATCACTTAATACATTAGCCATTCGGCACCTGTAACTGTGTCTATTTTGGGTCAGCATCACCACAAAGGACCTTCAGCGTGAAACTTGCTGGCTCGGACCTGACCCTTTTACTTCCTCTTTTCTTCCATTTCTTCTGGTTTTGCTTGCATCATGGGCTGCACGCCCCCCTTCCTTTTCCCTTTTCTCCTTCTGGTTTTGCTTTCCACATTCTTTGAGTGAGCATCTTTTTGTGCCTGGTGCAACACACAGAGTCAAAGATTAAGAGGATGTAGTTGCTGCCGTAGAGGCGCTGGCTGGTACAGATGTCACGTGGGTCTCATGTGGCGTCTGCTCTCATCTGCTGGCGCCGAACTCTTGGCTCCTGGAGTACCGAATTGGGTAGAATTTTGAGCCCATGTCTAGGATTGTAAATAAAGGTTTTCAAGATCAATGCAGGATGTCTGCCTGTGTCCTAGAGATAGAAGAATTGGTTTGCGCATTGTGCTATTGATAACCCTTGATCCAAAAGAGCCAAAGCTCTTTCCACTGTCTCTCCCCACTCCCTATCCAGCTTGCCGGCTGATTAAGAACTTTGAAGAAGGCTTTGATTATAACTCTAGTGTTCCGTACATTTCATTTTCTAGTGTTCATCAAGTTTACTCTTGCCAACCTCCCCATCTTCCCCCTCCTCCTCCTCCTGCTCCCTCTTTCCCTCCCTCCTTTCCTCTTTCCCTCCCTCCCCCTCTCTCTACCTCCCTCCCTCTCTCTCTCTTCTCTCACTTCCCTTCTCCTTCACTTTATTCCTTTCTCCACCCTCCAAAGTCTTTCTGGAGAAAGAGATGGAGCCAATCCACTCAGGCCACCTGACTCCCAGCCCAGCTCCTAATCCTTTTATTAATCTCTTGGAGACCCACTAATGAGTTTCCTACATTGGTTATTAAAAACCTTTTCCTCATTTCTGAAGCTCACCGCTTGATCTTCCCTTCCTCAAGCCCTCAGAAGATCAGCTTGCCTTCTGCTCATTGAGAAGTTCAAGGCCTTTGTTAATCTCTGTCAGTTCAGTTCCATGATTGTTCTGCTTTCCCTCTCTCCACGGTTTTCTCTGCTCCCGTTTCAGCTGAAGAGACACCGTTTTGATCCCATGGGAAACCAGCTTCTGCAGGAACTTTTCATTATATAAGTATGTGTGTGTGTGTGTGTGTGTACAATACTTTAAGGTCATGAAATCCTCAACTCCCTCATCACAAGTCCTTTGGCTTGGGGAAGTTGATAAGGCACATACATTAATGTGACGGGTAGGAAAGCCTCACCCTGAGAACCGACCATTGTTCCAAGGAGAATACAGTTGCCTTATATTTTTTCCAATAAAAGTGAAGTTACAGATAAACATTCCCTGTAGCCCACATCCTGAGTGCATTTCCTCCTTCACAGAAGCAATCATAACTTTTACATATGCTCTTGAAGGTTATTAAAAATACTCCCCCCCCCCACCTTTTTTGAGACAAGATCTTACATAGCCCAGGCTGGCCTTGAACTCTTGAACCTCTTGCCTCAGCTTCCTAAGGGCTGGGACTATGGGTATGAGTCACCACAACTGGCTTGATACTCATGTACCTTCCTTCTGTCTGATGCTGGCTGTGTGCATCTAGTTCTAAGGGTAGGAAGGCAGAGACTTTATTTTGCTTTTTTAAGATCCCTAGCAACTAAGATAGCATTTACCTTATGGTGGATGGTCCAGGTGTATTTCTCTGCTGCCCCTCCCCCACAACAGGTTTCTCTGTGTAGCCCTGGCTGTCCTGGAACTAACTCTGTAGACCAGGCTGGCCTGGAACACACAGAGATTGACCTGCCTTTGCCTCCTGAGTGCTGGGATTAAAGACATGTGCTTTGGGTTATGCTCTTGTACACTGTAAAGATTTATCATTCATATCAGTCAGTAGCCAGGCAGGAAATATAGATGGGGTGACCAGACTGAGAATTCTGGAGAGAGGAAAAGGCAGAGAGTCAGACACAGAGGAAACAAGATGAGAATGCCTCACTGAGAAAAGGTACTAAGTCACGTGGCTGAACACAGACAAGAATTATGGGGTTAATTTAAGTTGTAAGAGCTAGTTAATAATAAGCCCAAGCTAATAGGCCAAACAGCTTATAACTTTTTTCATTCAGCATTATTTATTAGAAGCATACTGTACACAGGGCATTCTGCCCAGCCCCAGGGATGCTGTGGTAGTATATGGCAGATAAAATTTCAGTTCACAGGAGTTTACGTTCTAGAGGGGAGAGACAGGCTGATAACATGAAGTCTGTGCTTGGTGAACCTATTCTTTTTTTATTTTTGTTTTTTCCATGATATTTATTGAGCTCTACATTTTTCTCTGCTCCCTCCCTGCCTCTCCCCTCCCTCCTTCAACCCTCCTCCAAGGTCCCTAGGCTCCCAATTTACTCAGGAGATCTTGTCTTTTTATATTTTCTACTTCCCATGTAGATTAGATCTATGTAAGTCTCTCTTAGTGTCCATATTGTTGTCTAGGTTCTCTGGGATTGTGGTTTGTAGGCTGGTTTTCTTTGCCTTATGTTTAAAAACCACCCATGAGTGAGTACATGTGATAATTGTCTTTCTTTATCTGAGTTACCTCACTCAAAATAATGCTTTCTAGTTCCATCCATTTTCTTGCAAAATTCAAGCTGTTGTTATTTTTTTCTGCTGTGTAGTACTCCATTGTGTAAATCTACCACATTTTTTTTTATCCATTCTTCGATCGAGGGGCATGTAGGTTGTTTCCAGGTTCTGGCTATGACAAACAAAGCTGCTATGAACATAGTTGAGCACATGTCCTTGTGGCACGATTGAGCATCCTTTGGATATATACCCAAAAGTGGTATTACTGGGTCTTGAGGAAGGTTGTTTCCTAATTTTCTGAGAAATCACCACACGGCGAACCTATTCTTGTTCTTGGCATTTTGCACATTTGTATTTTGAGACTTTTCTCTGTGTTTCACCTCTGCTGAGAGGCTATGACCAATAGCAAAGTAGTCATTGCCTTTGGGTTCTGCTCTTTGGCTCTTGAGGTCACTTTGAGCTTGCTGTATAGATGCAAGGCTTCTGTAGCACGAGGCCTAGAGTTTGAGCCCGTGTGAGAGAGTCCACCTGTATTGGAGCCCACCTACAGCACTGCACAGACGTGTGCTCTTCAGTTCTGTTGGTGAGGCCTCGAGCGTGGATGCCCAGCCCTCTGAGGGGTAGCACCTGATAGAGCCGACTCATGTGCCGTGCTGTTCACTTACACTCAGAGCCAAAAGGGGTCTTAAAAGATCTGCTCCATTTTTCTGGTGAAGTATGAGGCCAGGAGCTCATGCGTGACCAGGTCAGAGTTTCACAGCTTGTTGGGGTGTGGTTAAAGTGCTCACAGGAGTTCAGGGTGCCACTGCCCTGCAGTGTCTGCTGCTAGTCATTGTGGCTTCACAGCTGCTCCTGACAGCACTGTTTGCTTCCAGTTCTGCAAGCTCCTACTGCATATGCTCTCCCTGGCTCCCCCCTTTCCTGGGGCTGACTCACAGGAGGGACTGGTTCGTTTTCCATTTTCCACCAGCACTCTCAGTTCACCTTGCTGAAGAAGTCCTCTCAGGCTTCCTTGCCAACTCATTCCATGACCCATGCCTGGTTCTTCATATCTGCCTTTGATGCTCATATATTCCCAGCGTCAGAGACAGGGAGATATGCGCTGACACTAGGAGATGGCTTTTGGTTCCTTGTGTCCTCAGCCCATAGGGTGGCCTTCTTCTGAGATTCTTGTTGCTGAAAGTTGAAACTGTGACTCACGACTGAGCTGGCCAGGTGACCTGGATACTTGCAGGTGTGAAAGTGTCAGCAGCCTTAGTCCTCACGGCTTTGATGTTGACATGATGTGGTGTGAAGGTGGAGTTTCTGATAGGGTTTCGTTTCTTACTATTAAAGTCCCTGAAAACTACAATTCACACCAGAAATGGGAGGAAGAGTGATGGGTGACATTTCATTAAGAAAAAGATGAAGTCAGGTGTGCCCGTATGGTCCTCAGCAGCAACCGCATGCACCATCCGCATGCCCTGCCTGAAGTCAGGTGTACCCGTATGGTCCTCAGCAGCATCCGCATGCACCATCTGCATGCCCTGCCTGAAGTCAGGTGTGCCTGTACGGTCCTCAGCACCATCCGCATGCACCATCCGCATGCCCTGCCTGAAGCCAGGTGTACCCGTATGGTCCTCAGCAGCATCCGCATGCACCATCCGCATGCCCTGCCTGCAGTCAGGTGTGCCCGTATGGTCTCAGCAGCATCCGCATGCACCATCCGCATGCCCTTCCTGAAGTCAGGTGTGCCCGTACAGTCCTCAGCAGCATCCGCATGCACCATCCGCATGCCGTGCCTGAGAGCCTCTGAACAGTTGTCAGCAGGACGTGTCTCCCTCCGTGCTCTCACAGGAGCACAGCTGGTCAGTGAAGTGGAGTTGTTTGTGATCTTCTGTATTTGGGGACATAGCCTTGGAATACGTCACCTTATTCAGCGAGGCAGTCACATCTTGCTTCTTTTGTGGCTGGGTAAGGACTGCACCCAGTTTATAATTAATATAAGCCTCTGTGTGCTTCTTTGGGACTGAACAGTTGTGGGATGGGGCGGGACAGAAACTTCTGCCTACCTTCATGGGCACTAAGGAACTGAACTTAGGTCTTCGTGCTAGCAGAGTAAGCACCCTTTTTATTTTTAATTAATTAAAAATTCTATTTTAGGGTTGGAGAGATGGCTCAGAGGTTAAGAGCACTGACTGCTGTTCCAGAGGACCTGAGTTCAATTTCCAGCCACCACATGGTGGCTCAGAACCATCTGTAATGAGATCTGGTGCCCTCTTCTGGCCCACAGGCATACATGCAGGCAGAACACTATATACATAATAAATAAATATATATTTTAAAAAATTCTATTTTATGCATATGGGTGCCTAGATATGTATGTCTGTGCAACACTTGCATGCCCATTGCCCAAGGAGTCTAGAAGAAAGTATTGTATTCTCTAGAACTAGAATTACAGGTGATCGTGAGCCACACTGTGGCCTCTATGAGGCTGCTGGGAATCAAACCTGGATTCTCTGGAAGAGTCATTTCTACAGTCCCCAGAGTAAACACTATTACCAATTATATACAGTTCACTTAAGGGTTTTGTAATAATTAACAAGATGAATATTTCATGTGTTGAATTTTGTATTCCCTGCTTGTCAAGATCTAATTGTGAAGATCTAACTAATTGATTCATTTTTATAAGTTTTCTTGCTTCCTATTAAATGTTTTGGGTTACCTTCCTGCAAGTCTGTGCCCAGGTCTGAGAGCTCCCCAGGAGTGGTTACCTACGTTAGAACTACTGCATTGCAGGAAGAGGCTTCAGGCTTCCCCTGCACACCAACACGCTCTGGGGTGGGAGCGTCCTGGGATTAAACCTGTCCGGGAGCTGCTCTCTGTGTCCTGCTTCTTGCGCTCGGCTTCCCATCAATGGTTGTAGTCTGACTTTCGGCACTGCAAGCTTTCACAATGTACGACACTAGGATCTTCTACCCACGGCTTCAAGAACCAACCTTTAATGTTTACAGTATTCTGACCACCAGTTCCCCTTTAAAGAAAATGCAAACACACATCCCTTAAAAAATTGATTGCTTTAGTGTTCATTTATTTTTTTATCTTGTGGCAGCAACGGGGCTTGAACTAGAGGCTTCTTCTTTCACGTTGAGCAAGTGTTCCATGACTAAAAGAGGATGAAGTCACCTGAATAGAATCTGAGTCCTAAGATTCTGATGGAGCCATTCACAAAGGGTTTTACCTTATAATTATATTTATTTATTTATTATGTATACAACATTCCTTCCATGTATGCTTGCATGCCAGAAGAGGGCACCAGATCTCATCATAGATGGCTGTGAGCCACCATGTGGTTGCTGGGAATTGAACTCAGGACCTCTGGAAGAGCAGTCAGTGCTCTTAACCTCTGAGCCATCTCTCCAGCCCCACCTTATTTATTTAAATATGATCATGTATTTCATTAAAAACTTTAAAATCTCTACAAGAATAAATAGTCTTACTTAATTTTATATAGCAATAGCATTTAGAATTAATGGTGTGTTTATATTGCAAAATGTAAATATCTATTTATTGTTTTGTCTGATGTTGAAGACTAAACACTAGGGCTTTGTGTCTTCTAGGGAAACACTATATATATCATTGAGCCACAGCCTCAGCCCTGAAAATACACACATATTTATGATTTCTTCTTCATTTTATAGCCCAACATAGTGTTTAATTTCTTTTTAGATGTTTCTAGGAAGATAGCTTTAAAAGTTAGATTCAGAGGATAATCCTCTATGGATCCTCTGATCTCACACAGGTGGTCTTCAAGCTACTGGACACAGATACCTGCCTGTGTGGTGTGGTGTGGTGGTTGCTCCCTGGTGTGGAACCTTTCCATCAACTGGTCTCCAGACCATCAGCTTCCACACATACCTTCCCATGTGTTTATGTTTTCTTTTTTCCAGTGCTGTGGTTCCATTCATACAAAATAAAAACCATGTGTCTTGGACTAGATAGTTGATTCAGTGGTTAAAAGCACTGGCTCTTGAAAGGGACCTGGGTTTGAGTCCCAGCTGTCATGGAGGTTCAACCACTTCCTTAGGTACTAGGCATGCATGTGGTGTAGACATGCATGCAGGCAAAGCAGTCAAACACACAAAATAAAATAAATCTTAAGAAATCTAGGTTGCCGGGCAGTGGTGGCACATGCCTTTAATTCCAGTACTCGGGAGGCAGAGGCAGGTGGATCTCTGTGAGTTCCAGGCCAGCCTGGTCTACATAGTTAGTGCCAGGATAGGCTCCAAAGCTACATAGAGAAACCCTGTTGGGAAAAACAAACAACAAACAAACAAACGAGAAGTCAGGTTGTGGTGGTACACACCAACACTCAGGAGGCAGAAGCAGGCGGATCTCTATGAGTTTGAGGCCAGCCTGGTCTACAGTGCAAGTTCTAGGACAGTCAGGGCTACACAGAGAAACCCTGTCTTGAAACACCAAATAAACAAGAAACAAACAAAACACAACAACAACAACAAAACCAACCTCCCCCAAACAAACAAACCCAGAAAACAAAACCCACGTGTCTTAGTTAGGGTTTCTATTGCTACAATGAAATACCATAATCAAAAAGCAAGTTGGGGAAGAAAGGGTTTATTTGGCTTACACTTCTATATCATTGTTCATCCCTGATGAAGTCAGGACAAGAACTCAAGCCCGGCAGGAGCCTGGAGGCAGAAGCTCATGCAGAGACCATGGAGGGTGCTGTTTATTGGTTTGCTCCCCATGGCTTGCTCAGCCTGCTTTCTTATAGAACCCAGGACCACCAGCCCAGGAATAGCACCACCCACAATAGACTCTCCCCTTTTGATTACCAGTTAAGAAAATGCCTTACAGCTGGGTCTCCTGGAGGCATTTTCTCAATTGAGGTTCCCTCCTTTCATGTAACTCAAGCTGTGTCAAGTTGATATACCCCGAATACCATGAAAATTTGTATGTTCTGCTACAAACTGAAATGCTGACAACCTTGTAAGGGAGCAGGAGGGATGGGGGAAGACTTCTGAGGAACCAACAATGACTTTTTTTTTCTTTTCTTTTTTGATCTAGCTGTGTTCAGTTGAACAAAATGCACCTGGGTACGTATTTATAATGTAGCTGTGCATTCTAAACTTCAACAACAAAGTTAAAAGTGAAATATTAGATATCAGAAATAGAAATTTCAAGAGTTCTTAGAAGCCAGGCTTGGTGGTGCATACCTGTAATCCCAGAATATTGGGAGGTAGAGGCAGGAGGATCAGTAGATCAAGGTCATTTTTAGCTACTTAACGAGTTGGAACCTTTCTCAAAACAACACCAACGGCAGCACAAGGTATTAGATATGCTGTCTATACACCAAAGAGAAACAGATACTCTCATATAAGTCTGATAGAACTTAAACATGGTATATCATTTTCTTAAAAAAAAGACGTGTTTATTATTATTTTGTGTGTTTGAATGTTTTGCCTGCATGTATGTCTGTGTACCATGTGTATGCCTTGTGCCTACGAGTGCCAAAAGAGGTCATAGGGGCTCCTGGAACTGGAGTTATGGATGGTTGTGAGTCCTGTGGACGCTGGGAATGAAATCTGGGTCCTTTGGAAGAGCAGCAAGTGCTCTTAATTGCTGAACCAGCTCTTTGGTCTCCCCAAATGGCATAATCTTTTAGAAGGGAATTTCGCAAACTCACAAGATCAATGTACTCTTTAGTTTTTGATTTGGAGTCCTGACTGTGGAACTGTATTCTAATTTGTGCTTGGAAGGGACACATTTGAAGAGACCCACATCAAGGTTAAGAGTAGGCTATCAGAAACATTGCTGCTTGCCAGGAACAGCCCTGTCTGCCTGGCAACCCGGGGAGGAAGACAGGCAAGGATGGGAGTGACAGCTCTCAATGCATATCATTCTTATTTTCTTTGAGACAGAATCTTTTTATGTTGCCTAGAGTGACCTCCAACTCCCGGGCTCAAGCAATCCTCTTGCCTCAGCCTCCCTAGGAGCCAAGATTACAGTTGCCCACCACTTCACCTGGCCAAAGAAATCCGATTTTTCTCTTTCTTATTTCCAGCCTACCCCTCCCCGCCTCTAATAGATAACCATTAGAATAATTTTGTGCTTTATCCTTCCACGGTTTATTGCATTACCATAAGCAGATTAAACACTCACACCCACACACACCCATTCTCTGAAAAGCCAAAGCATACTATAATTTGTTCACTTTGAGTATATATATTTAAATGTATGTTATGTTCATTGTAAATTAAATACATTAAATGAATATACATGTCAATATATAATTTTCTTCACTTGCCTGTTTTTTCTTTTAAACTTAGGGGTCTGAGGCAGAATTCTGGTGTAGTACTTACCTACCATGTGTGAAACTTTGGGTTTGATCCCAGCACGATCTCAAAATAAAAACAAATGTTTATTAAATTATTAATATAGCCTGAAAAATGAACCCATGCAAGGAGCACAGTATAAAGGCATTACGAGTTCCTTACAGTACAATGTGGTACAATAGTTTATTGATGGAGAATAATGTTTTTATGCAACTTTATTTGTAAATCATGCAGCTGATGCACCTGAAAAAATATTGAAACTTATGAACTAAATTTCCTTTCTTCTATAATTTTGTTCAACTCTATCTGTCAGGGCTCTCTGTGGATGTACTTTGTCTTACAGATGGAGACATTATTTTTCTTTTACTAAGGTTACTCATCGCTTTGCTTTTGCTTCCTTACACCTGTTACGCTTTGGTTTGGGCATGTTTCCTTCTCAAGGCTTCTCACTCAGTGCATATCCACACCTTCGCCCAACATCACGTGGGACTGCTGTGTTACACATCTTTGCTCCCTCTCCCCATGACGTCTTTGTAGCTTTGATGTAGGGTCTCATGCAGTCCGGACTAATCTTGAACTCATAGGTAGCCTGGGTCAGCCTTGAATATCTGATTTTTCTGTCTCTACCTCCCCAGAGCTGAGATTATAGACCTAGGCCCCCACATCTGGTTTTATAGTATCATAGTATAGTATAGTTTTATGGGATCAGACCCAGGACTTCATGCATGTTAGGGAAGCGCTCTACCAACTGAGCCAAGCTGGTAGCCCTTAGGGTTTTTTGTTTTTTAAATTAAAAATGTTAAAATTTAAGGTATCACAGGTGTTTTATTTTTTCATCAGGTTTTAACAATTTCTTTCACATTAAAAAGAATCGGATCACAAGAGTTGATGTCTCTGTATTTTTGTAGGATATTTGTCCTTGAACTTCTGGCCATAAAAATCCAAGAATCCTGTTGTAACGCACCCCTAGCTGTTTGAGTGATTTCCACATTCTGATTAATATAAAAATTGTACACTGCTTGGCAAGTATATGTGATACTGGCAGTCTCCAGGAGTAGAAGCGCTCACCAAGACTTTGACCTCAGTAGTGTATTCGGGGTAGCTTTGAAGAAGCTACCTGTTCCTTCTGTTGTTTTTGGTTTTACGATACAGGGATGCTCTGTCTGTCCTGGAACTCACTCTGTAGACCATTTTGGCCTTGAACTCACAGAGATCTGGCTGCCTTTGCCTCCCGAGTGCTGGGATTAAAGGTGTGCACCATCACTGCCTGGCTACCTGTTTTTTGTTAACATAGCAGCTTTAGCGCAAGTATGGTCTAATTAGTTAATTCAGTTTAGCACAGTTCTATCCATTGATGATGATGTTAGCTTGATGTAGATATTTAATTAAAATGTTTTAATGACATTTATTTATTTGTTTGTTTAGTGTGTGTGTGTGTGTGTGTGTGTGTGTGCACCACAACATGTGTTTGGAGGTCAGAAGATAACTTGCAGGAGTTGGTTCTCTTTTGCCTTGTGAACCCTAGGGATCAAACTCTGGCTGTCAGACGTGGTGTCAAGTTCCTTTACCTACTGATCCATTCTGCCTGTCCTTATATTTAGTTTTACTTAAAAAATATTTAACTCACTAGTCAAACTGAGCGAGTCTTTTTACACTCAGCAGTCATGTGTGATCCGTGGCTACAACTTTAAAGAGGGCACCCTGGAGAGGATTTCCATCAGTGCAGAAAGTCCTGGAAACCCATAGACCGTTGAAGCTCCAAAAGAGGCAACAACGCCCCTCATGATGCTCTTAAGGAAGCTTCATGCTGCTGCTGCTGATGGTAAAGAGTTGCCATGGTGATGAAAAATCACTGCCTTTCTGTAAAAGACAGAAACAATGGGCCAGCTCCTGGCTTATCCTCTAAGGACCATCACATTTTTCCCCATTGCCAGCGCCGTGCCACAGGTGTTACATGAAGTTCTGTGCATTCGAGATCATAGAATTAGGATAGCTGGGAGCTCAGGTCCAAACAGAGTCTGAGTCCAAACCAGTGTGTTCAGTCCCCTATCGCAGATGCCTTCATTATTAGTCTTGAGATGGCAGAGGTTATAGAAGAAGGAATTATGGGTGAGTAACAGAAGATGTAACTGTTTCCAGCTGAAAGAGCCCAAGATAAGATAACTGAAGTCTTGCTTTTGGGGGGCTGTGGGCCTGCTGGGTCTGAAGATTGGTTCTGGACCTTGCACACACTAAACATGTACCCTACCGCTGAGCTATGTCTCCAGCTCAGTCTTGCTTTTTGATACAAAAGAAGGACGCAGTTAAGTTTTTCCAAAGGAAGGAGCTGAAGATGTCCTGCCCCAACCGCCTTTATATGTAATGTCAGTGTGACGATGTGGCAGAAGGGTTAATGACTTGTGCTCCAATGTCAGGCAAGGTCTGTGCCACATTCAGACTCTGTGATCTTGAATACATTTCTCACAAATGTAACACATTACCTGTCAGCCGGCAATAAAAGAGGTAGTTCCCAGGCTGGGAGGATGGCTCAGTATGGAAGGTGCTTGCTGCTCACGCATGAGGCCCCTGGTTCATGCAGTAGGATCACCAGCTCAGATAATGACGTCGAGACTTTTTATCAGTTACAAAAGCTTAACCTTTAGCCTAGGCTTGTTCCCAACTAGCTCTTATAACTTAGCCCATATTTTTAAATCTACAGTCTGCCATGTGGCTTGTTACCTCACCTCCATACTGCAGATCCTGTTTCCCCTGTGTTTCGCTGGCAAATCTGCCTTTCTTCTTCCCGGAGTTCTCTCTCTGCCTGGAAGTCCCACCTATCTCTCCTGCCTAGCTATTGGCTGTTTCAGCTCTTTATTGCACCAATCACAGCAGCACATCTTCACACAGTATACTAATATTCTGAAGCAGGTTCATGTCCACCTGACCATGGTATTCCAATGACCCCAGTGCTGAAGGGCAGAGATGGAAGGATCCTAATAGCTTCCTATGTCGGGAGAAATGATGGAAGGCAGCAGACATCTGCTGGCCCCCACATGTGCGTGCACACAGGTCAACAGCCACCACACTGGATGGGTGTGGTGATTAAAAGGAGAAATTTTGAAAAGATCCTTAGCCGGCCAGTGGTGGCTCACACCTTTAATCCCGGCACTCAGGAGGCAGAGGCAGGTGGATCTCTGTGAGTTTGAGGCCAGCCTGGTCTACAGAGTGATTTTCAGGACAGGCACCAAAGCTACAGAGAAACCCTGTCTGAAAAAACCAAACCAACCAACCAAACAAAAACAACAACAACAACAACAACAAAAAGATGCTTAGCATTCATCTTCTTTGCCTTACAGAATTTCTCCCTGAAGAATATTTTATGAATGCCTATTGGTGTGTTGTTTCTTTTCAATTGAGATAGGGTTAAGTAGATGGGCATGGTCAGGAGAGGTCTGTGGCCTAGGGCAAAAGCTTAGACCAGTTGAGAATCCATGTCTTAGTTTTTAGTAATCCCACATAGGGCCCTTCTATAGTTAAATACAGTATCATGTGGCTGCCATTCTATACCAAACGTAGAATCCTTGGAGCCAGGGTCTACACAAACTGGCAGATGACTAGATCATAGGTTCTCGGCCATGACTTTGCCTGGGGAGTCACCTGCAGGGCCTAGAATTTGTCTCCAGATGAGCTAACTAAGACCTCTGGAGAGGCTCAAACCACTTTTGTTCTCAAAGATGAGCAAATGACTTTCATCAGTGTTGAGAGCGACTTAACCTGATAGAAACTACATGACCTGATAGCAGTGCCCTTTAGTCTCAGAACCATCAGGCTCCAACATTTCAAACCTCTGATCTGAGTCAGTGCACCTCTCCCTTCTCCTGATGGGCTGTCTTTCTCTTTACAAAGTGGTGGTTTCCACCCATGTCTGCCCCACTCTCCGAAGGTTCCAGTTGCCTCTGTCAGGCATGTCTTTCTGTACATATTTATTTCCCTTCCGAGGCTCCCTTCTCTCAGAAGATGTTCAAGCCACCCTCCGTCCCCAAATCACCATGCTCATATAACCTGAAACTAAGCCAAACCAAACAGAAAAGACCCTTTTGGGTCTGTGTCCCTCCCCTGAGTTCTGTCAGGTAGAGTAGTGAGGCATGCAGCCCTGGCCCGGCTTTCCGATCCCTGTCTGTCTGAGAAATCATCGCCAGTCACGGGCTTTGGCATTTCCTAGCTGATCTCTAGCCCACTGCGGGTCTGTCACTGCCTCAACTTTGTGGTTTTCACCTGACAAGACAGGACTGACTTTTCTTTCCCTTCCTCTCTCTCTCCCTCCCTCCTTCCAGCTTTCCTCTCTGCTGCCTTCCTTCCCCCTCCCTTAGCATTGCTGTGAAGTACTGAGAGCACAAGGACCAGCACTAGCTCCATGTTGCAGGTGCAAGTCTGTGGCATTCGATGCGCTCACAACGTTGGGTCCTCGGTCCCAGCCTCCACTTCCTGACCATTTTTGTTGCCTCAAACAGAAAGTTCGTACTGTTTTATGACAGTCATTTTCGGCTCTGTATTCCTTAACTGTCCCTGGCAACCATCAATCTGCAGGAATTTATCTTTTCTGTCTATTGTATACAATGCAATATGCGGTCTTTTGTTCCTGGCTTCTGTGTGTTGTAGCATGTATCAGGACTTCATGCACTATGTCTGAATAGTATTTTGTTGTGTGACATGCCACATTTTATTTTCCTATTCATTTGCCGATGGACACTGGGTTCCTACCCTTTGACTATTATTAAGCAGAGCTGTGAACATCCGCTTGCAAGTTTTTGTTTGAATGCCTGTTCCAGTTTCCCTGCATCCTTCCAAGTGCTTATTGCAGCCTCTTTCTACACTCCATCCCTCCACAATGTGTGACTTGTTCTCTGCCACCTCCCCATCCCTCATTCTTTCCTCCCTCCCCTCCCTTGACTCCCACATCAGTAGATGTAAGGAGATATCTTATTGGCATTTTGATTTACATCTTCATGATGCTGGACATTTTCTCATGAATGTTTGACTACTTGTTTATCTTCTTTGAGAAAACGTCTGTCATCTAATGTGTATGTGTGTGTGTGTTACTAGGGATCATACCCAAGGTCAAGATCTTGAGCAACCTAGCAACTGCTCTGTCACTGAGTCCTCCTTTTTTTTTTCCTTTTGTTTTCTTTAGATAGGGGTCACTGTGTAGTCCAGACTGACCTTGATCTCACGATCCTTCTGGCTCAACTTCTCAGTGCTAGGATTATAGGTGTTACCATGCCTAACCTTTTAAAAATATATGTTTTTAGCTAATGTTTTCCATATTTCCAAAGAAATATGTGATTATTAAAAATGAGAGACAATATAAAGATGTAAATAAAGTATTAAAATCTCAAATTTTTCATGACCACACTATCTCTGTGTTCTACTCCACTCTGCCCCAGCAGGCTTCTCTTGACATCTCTGTAGTACTTGGTTGAAGTGATAGTGCTCTGTCTCCACACCCGGATCCAGTCCGCTTCTCACATTCAAGCTCCTCACAGCGCTAAGTCCTCACAGTTTCAAGGACAACTGTGTCGCCCTCTTCTTTGAGTGTCCAAGGAAGAGCCCAACCTTCCAGACTGGAAGAACCAGAGGATCTCAAGCACAAGGTAGACCTAAGTTATTACCTCCCTAAACTTACTTCCTCCCATTTTTCTTTTCATTATTTGCTCCCCTCTCTTTTTAAGCATTAATTCATTTGACCTCAATTACAAACTCACACCACACACACACACACACACACACACACACACACACACACTTGACAAATGACAACTGTTTGGCAAATGTGTGTATACTGGAAGGCAGCTATGCTCACCACTATACCACCAACGCAGATAAATATGTGTATACTGAATACCAGCAGTGCACCCTGCTCTGGAACAAGTGCCCATAAACCATAACTCAAGAACCACAACAGTCCTAAAGAAATGTGACCGACAGCCTATACAAGCCCTCTGCTGCCAGGAAACAGAGTGTTTGTCTGGTATGGTGAGAACAAACCCTAAAGCTAGAGAGAGGAGCACCAGGGAGCACCACTGAGCTTGCACTTTTCATAACCAGGTGCTAGATACTGAATCGGGGACAGATTCTGTTTGTTTGTTTGTTTTTTGAAGCTAGGGTTTCTCCGTGTAGCGCTGGCTGTCCTGGAACCAGCTCTGCGACTAGGCTGCCCTCAGAATCATAGAGATTCCTCTGACCCGCGTGCGGCCTGAGTGCTGGGATTAAAGGCATGAACTGCCACTGACTAGTCAGCTATTTTCCCTCGCTATTAGTGATCATGTATCTACTTAGAAAACAGCAATCAAGATTCACATTATATATGTCTCAAGAACTGTTGTATTAATCCTCAAATGATGGAATTTTATAGCTATATGTAGCTGTTTTAAAATTTTAAATCCCCTGTCTCAAAAAAAAAGAAAAAACAACAAGCAAACAAAAGAGATATTTTCTGGGCAATGGTGGTGCACGACTTTAATCCCAGCACTCGGGAGGCAGAGGCAGGTGGATCTCTGTGAGTTCAAGGCCAGCCTGGTCTACAGAGCGAATTTCAGGACAGCTAGGACTGTTAAACAGAGAAACCCTGTCTTGAAAAATCAAAACAACAAAACAACAACAACAACAAAAAACCAACAAACAAAAAAACTCCAAAACCTTTAAATCAAACCTTTTTCCTTTTGATAGGTTGTGTCTGTCCCTGGGGAATATGCAGTGAATTTCCCTCATTTGAGCCCTATCTTTGGCTGAGACATCCCCACAGCACAGTGCACTTATTTTATAAACAAGTTACTGCATCTTATCTGAGTTTAATGTCATTGTCTCTTGTTTGTGACCACTCTTGTCGATGATACTATTACTTAATGGATAAAGGTATTTGGAAAGAGATTTCATGCTACTCTGAGGAAATGCCAGAGTGGAGAAAATGAGCCTGAACTAAAGACAACAATAGGCTTAAAGGTTTGGTCATCCTATCGCACGGTAAGAGCCATACTTACTGGTTCTTCAGAACTCGGAAATGGGGCCCAGGAAACTAAGCCGCCTTCTTGGCTCTCAAGGGTGGTGTGAGGATTAGGGAGATAAGAGTCAGTCCTCAGAGCTTCCCAGCAAGCAGACTGTAGTTTCTTTCCTGGACAGTACAGAACATTTTAGTAAACCAAATGCTTCCTATTGGACATGGAGATTCCATCACCTGATAGAGGTCAGAGGACACAAGTTAGAGCGGCGTCCTTGCGGTGAACCTGAATCAACTGGATGAGTTTCTACACTTGTTTCCATGGCACAGATGAAGAGAAATGCCTAATATCCTCCTGTTAAATGAATCCACCTACAGGGATCCATTTAGAGAGAGAAAGAATGAAAAACGCAAGAGAAAAATAGGGAGAAAACAAAAGAATAAAAATAATTTTACTGAGGCCAGGTATGGTGGTGCACGCCTTTAATCCCAGCATTGCTGAGGCTAAGGAAGGTGGATCTCTGAGTTTAATGCCAGCCTGGTCTACATAATGAGTTCCTTGACAGTCAGAAACACACACACACACACACACACACACACACACACACACACACACACACACACACACAACTTTGTCTTAAAAAATGTGTCTACCTTATATCATTAAGCTCAATGTACTACACTCAAAACATAAAAAAAAATTCCACTGGGGAATAAAGAATGAGAGAGAATAGAGGAACCAGAAAAAGAAAGATGGAAAAGTGTGTTTGTGTGTGAGAGAGAGAGAGAGAGAGAGACAGAGAGAGAAAGAGAGACATGCAGAGAGATGGTAGTGGTTTATGAGCTGCTTTCCTTATTTCTGTGATCAAATATCTGCCTAGAAGCAGCTTGAGGGAAGGTTTACTCTGACGCTCAGTTAGAAAGGATACAGTCCATCATGGCAGAGAAGGCAGCAGCTGACATGGATGGTCACAGTGTCTGCTGTCAGGACACAAAGAGAAGACAGGAAATGGGACTGGACTATAAAGCCTCAAGTCCTTCCCCTGGTAACTCACTTCCTCTAGGGAGGCCCCATCTCCTTCAGATTCCACAACCTTTTAAATGAGTACCGCTTGAGTCTCTGCGGGACATTGCACATTCAAACAACAGCAGGAGATGCAGAGATATGTCTTTGTTGACTTTCTATTGCTGTGGTAAACGTCATGACCAAAAGCAACTGGAGAGGAAAGGGTTGGCCCCTTCTTACAGCTTATAGTCCATCACAGAGGAATTCGGGTCAGGTGCTCAACTCAAGCAGAGGCCATGGAGGAGTGCCTCTTATCTGGCTTGTTCGTGTAGGCTTACTCAGCCTGCTTTCTTATACAACTCAGGACCCCCAGCCCAGGGCAGGCGCCTCCCACAATGGGCTGGACCCTCCCACATCAATCATTTGTCAAGAAAACAGCCAATAGAGATTTGCCTCCAGGCTAAAATGATGGATATGGTTTCCCAATAGAGGTTCCTCTTCCCAGATGATCCTAGCTTATGTCAAGTTGACAAACATTTAACTAGTACAAGGGGTGAAAAATGGAAACACGGAAGATCCAGTGGATGCTAGCCGACTTCACTTGCAAAGGCTTCTGGGTAAAGTCCTTTTGCCCGATTTCATCATACGTGAAAGAAGAGTTCTACGCTGATTGTGGGAGATCGAACATTTACAAGAGCACGTATTATAAGTTGATTTTACCACTCCATAGTGGTAGAAAATTCTAGCACAATTCTTCAAGTACAGATTTAACATACTGACTCCTATAACTCTTTGCCCCGAGTAGAAGAAATCAGGGCTAATTTCTCAGATGCTGTGGATTTATTGGGTGAATAATAAAAACCCAGAGACAGACATTGGGGTTCAACCTGAAGATCAGAAAAACAAACCAGCCAACCACTAGAGAGCCCTTTTACCTCTACCAAATCTTCAGACCGAAAGGGTAAGATCCTGTCTCCACAACTCAGACTCCACACGCCACTGAGTTCCTGTCTCTTCCCATTTATATCCCTCTCTCCACCCAGCCATATCGCTCCTGTCTCCACCTCCCTACTGCTGGGGTGAAAAGTGTATGGCTCACAAACACTGGGATTAAAGGTGTGACCTACCACCAACTGGATCTGTTTCTGGATTGATTTTATGTAGCCCAGGATGGCCTTGAATTTACAGAGATCAGTTTGCCCCCCCCACCCCCGCCATCTCATCCTGGGATTAAAGGTGTGTGCCACCACTGCCTGGCCTGTATGGCTGACTAGTGTGACTGCTTTGCCCTTTGATCTTTAGGCAAACTTTACTTATTATACCACTATATGGGTTGCCGCCCCCCCCCACCCAGTTACTGTTTGTTTTGGGAGAGATGGAAGATATCACACTCCTCTTCTGGTGTGACTGAGGAGGTCTACCCCTGAACACATAGGCTTGACAAGCTGATACTGACTGGACAGTGTGTATCAGCATCCTCTCTCTGATCCCTCTTTCCAACAGGGTCCAGTTTCTTTCGGTGGAATATGTACAGTTTAGTGGAGTTGACCTCACTGAGTCTTATTCTGGGATATAATAGATGATGTAGTCCAAGGCCTAGCCCCAAATCATTATATTCTATTCTCTTGTTGGTAAGGACAGAACCAAAGGTAACTTTGTGAGCTGAGCAGATCGTGAGGTGTCTAGGATGCTGGAACATGCCCAGATAGTCAAAGGAAAATGCAGGGCTCCAGAAGCTGCCATCCACCGTCCTGGAAGCAGGGATAGAGCCAGCTTTAGGGAGACAGTGGTTAGACAGGTGGAAAGAACATTGTCTTTTGAAGTCATTGAGACATTAGACAAGTTTCAAGTAAGTTTAGGATTTGCTTGTTTCGTGAGCTGAGTACTTTTCTTACAGAATCCCCTGGAACTGGAGTTATAGGTGGTTGTGAGCTGCCCAGTGTGGGTGCTGTGAACCTAACTTACGTCCTCTGCAAGAGCAGAACACACTCTTAACAGGTGGACCAAGTCTCTGAGCACTGCACTATTTATCTTTCACTGGGCGTGACTGATAGGTTTCCTTAGAGCAATGCATTTTTCCTGCTGGAAAGGGCCCTCACGGTGGTTTTATGTTGCAGTGAGTAGCAATTGTTCTTTCAGACAGAGTCATGGGAATAAGCCTAAGCAATGGCAAGAATTTGTATTGGGAAGGTGCTTCCCAAAGCTACAAAGAACAGAGGGTCATCAGGTGTTGGCCTGGAAATCACAGCCTGGAAGAGCTCCTCTTCTCATAGGGTGGTAGACTTTCTGAGGATTAAAACTGTGATTCTCATCACCTGTCTCAAATCTATCCATCATCTATCATGTGCAGAAGGGCTAACTAAAGCCCAACATGGGGCCTGGAGAAGCTCATTTAAAGTAGGATAAATATTTTTGAGACATCAAAGAACAGCACAAACTTACTTCTATTACACATCCCTTCTTAGTTGAGCCTGGAACTCCGCCAGATCCTGTGGGTACAGCGCAGGCAGGTAAGACGCAGCTCTTACCTCTGTGAAGTTTCTGGAGCAAAGAACTAGTGTTTGGATACAGGCTTCACCAAATTAATAAAAATTGTCAATATTTACTTTTATTTCAGAGCAAGACAAATACAATAGGGTTTGAAAGAAGGAGAAAGACCACATAATTGGGAAGGAATGGGAATCCTTAGGGATTTCAGGTACCATTGGCATTTAAGCTTGAGAAAAGCTACTCAGGTAATTCTCTGGCCCTGTGGCTCCTCTGCCCTTCTCTGAGCAGTGACTCACAGCTCTTACCTGTCTGTCTGGATGCCTTTGCATTCCATGACCTAGTTCACCAGGCCGTGGAGTCCATGAAGCGTGCCCTATCTCCTCCTCTGACTCATGCCCCCACTAAGTTTCCTATATAGAGATGCCTGGTGCATCACATACTGTTAATGAAAACTTGATGGCTGAACAAATGGGTCAAATAAATGGCGGATATAAAAAGATAGCATTGTTGCATCCTTGATGTGGTAGTATACAGCATGGTAAGCACACTGGTGGTCAAATGTTATACACAGATTTTATCCTATCGCTTTATAGAGGAAGAAAAGATCAATTGTCCAGTTCTATAAGGAAGTACAGATCTACCCAGGCATATCTAACTCTGCTCCCATCTATCTGCTCCATACCACGCACCAGACTTCGGAAACTTTTATTTGCTCATATTTTTTGAACAACAACCCTGTGCCATATTACTAATCACAATTAATAGAGGAGAACATGGATTCAGAAATGTTTACTGATTCGCTCAGCATTTGGGTGCTAAATGTCAGGCACTGGGCTACTCCAGGCTGAAGCACTGGAACAAACACATTATTTCTGTGCACACGAGACTGCAGTATCCTCTAATGGGACGGAATGTACAGCAATGGTCTGTGAGAAGTGCTTTGTGGAAAAGCCAGAGGGATGCAATAGCACGTGGACCCCAGAGTGGCCTAGCATAGCCTCCAACCAGTCCCTTCTATTCCTGAGCCCCACTCCCTGCTTTATAATAAGACTTCCACCCCCTTTCTCAAAGCTAACATGGTGGATATGGCTTATACTGGCCACGAGAGAACAGACATGGATCCAGGTGTAACTGTCTGCTATGATTTGAAGGCTGAGGAGAAAGGACAGAAGAGCCATGCAGGAAGCGGAGGCTGGAAAGCCTGTGGAGGGCGGCTGCCAAGTGAGAGCCTGAACTCAATCCAGGAGGCCATGAGAGAACCCGAAGGGCTTTCAAAGCTTCTCAATCAGAGGGACGTTGTACACAGAGCAGATAAAACAAAAAAGAGCAAGAACTGCTGACAGAGAGAGAGAGAGATGATGGATGGGTAGATGATAGATAGATGATGATAAATAGATGATACATGGATAGGCAGATAGACAGACAGACAGACAGCTAGGAGTTGGGCCTGATGTCACAGTCATGGAATCCCAGCTACTTAGAAAACTGAGCCCAGAAGAGCTCAAATTTGAGGCCTGGCTGGGCTACAGTGTGAATTCAAGGTTAGCCTATGGCAGTTACTGAGACTATATCGAAAACAGAAAGTAAAGCATAGGTTAGGGATGTAGCTAAGTGTGCTACACTTACTAGCATGTGTGAGGCCCTGGAGCTGGAAAGAACAGCTTTACTTGACATATGTGGTAAAAAATGTGAATTTTTTTTACATCTACTTTCAGTATACTAAACTAAAAAATTTATTTATTTATTCATTTATTCCTGAAAGGAGCTGACACTGTATCCCAAAGTGGTCTGGAACTCACTAGGTAGCTCAGACTGACCTCAAACTCGAGGCAATTCTCCTGCTTCAGTTTTCTGACTGTTGCTATTACAGGTGTGTGCCCTTAGCACACCTGACTTACTTTTCTGGTCACTGCTAATCAAGCCCAGGGGCTTACGCAAGCTAGGCAACTGCTCTCCACTGAGGAATGTCCTCAGTCCAAGCTCTTTTCACGCTGAGGGAATAAATGTTTGCCATTTGCTGGGGAATACTATTTTCAGGTGTGTGACGTTTGTTTGCGCTGCTTTTGTTTAACTCTGTGAAGCTGTGTTACTCTGCCTATCTAAAACACCTGATGGTCCTAATAAAGAGACGAATGGCCAATAGCGAGGCAGGAGCAAGGATAGGCGGGGCTGGCAGGCAGAGAGGATAAATAGAGGGAGACCAAGGTGCAAGAAATAGAGAAGGACATCCATGGTCAGGCACCCAGCTGCAGAGCAAGCCACGGAGAAAGAAGTAAAGAAAGATATACAGAAATAGAGAAAGATAGAAGCCCAGAGGCAAAAGGTAGTTGGGATAATTTAAGAAAAGCTGACTAAAAACAAGCCAAGCTAAGGCTGGGCATTTATAATTAAGAATAAGCCTCTGTGTGTGATTTATTTGGGAACAGGGTGGCCAAAAGAGTCCAAAGAGTAAAACATTCCACAACAGCCATTGACAGGCGCAGTCGGGAGGCTTCGTACACTTGTGATCGCCTCACCTTGGTGGGGACTTAGTCTTACGCCCACAGCTGGCAGTTCAGGGGGCTTGACTGTGTTCTCACTGGCTGTGTGCCCGAGGGCTGAAAGGAGTAGGGATGACCTCTGCCTCTTTCGATGGACTCCTGAGAGCGTAGTGTGGTTACTCACTCTCACTCCCATTAGGGAAAATTCTACCTTTTCAAACAATATTGGTTCTAGTGGTGATGCAGTTGTCAGCCTGGAAGTTTTGCATGTGCTGAAGCTCAACAAAACTCATCAGTTTAAATGCTACCTGTGCCTAAAACCACAACCAGCTAGATCCATTCTACTCCATAGAACACGGAGACACAACATGTTGTCTGAAAAATAGCCAACTGACTCATCCACAAACCATTGTATTTCCTTTAGAGAATAAAAGTAGCTGGGTGGCGACAGCTCATGCCCTATAATCCCAGCACTCGGGAGGCAGAGGCAGGCAAATCTCTTTGAGTTCGAAGCCAGCCTGGTCTACAGAATGAGTTCCAGAACAGGTTTCAAAGCTATGCATTGAAACCCTTCTTGAACGCCCCCCCCCAACAACAACAACCAAAAAAAAAAAAAATCTAAAGCTAAAAGTATCCTTTCTGACACTTTGATATTAATGTCGGTATTATTTTATATTACTATCAATCATTATGTCTGTTTTCATTTACAACTTAATTTCCCACTAAACAAAACATCATTTCCATCTTGACTTATAGTTGTTTTTTAACCAAACCCATAAAATCCAGCAACTGAGAGAAAATGAACCAATTGTACTCTGTCTGGGTGTCTCGTCCAGGCAGTTCCTCCACCAGAAGCCGTGACAGGGAGGGGACTCATGGGAGGCCAGAGTATGGTTGATATATTGTAGCTGACAGGAACCGATAGTTCCCACTCCTCTGTGGAAACCACTTCTACTGTCCTGGGCGGTCCTTAATTTTAGTTCATCTTCTTGTATCTATTTATGCGATAGCTCGTTAATTACCTCGGAGCAGAGAAAATGTTTCCTTAAAGAAGGTTAAACAAAGAGTTTATTGACATAAGTGAATTGCTTGAAGAAAACATTATTAAGTCAAAGGCACTTATTTAAACACCAAATTAATCATATAAAGGCAAATTAGAGGTCGTATCTCCTCTTAAGTAAATAATGTTAGCCAGTAATGAGATGCCCATTTCAGATGAGGCCTGCACTTTCAGGAGTGGCTGCTGGCTAAACAGTGCCTCAGGCTTCTGAGTTCCTTCTGAGTCTAACATCCAATCAACACCTTCAAGTTTTGATATCTTACCATAGAGAACGCAACCCATAATGGGATGCTATTTTCCATTATATGATGAAAGAGATATTTAAAGCTCTCTTTCATGCCAGCAGAAGTGAAGCTCTCTCTGAGAGGAGCTGCCTGACAGAGTAAATGGATCTACCCCACTGCTAGTGTGGGCCGCTGAGCTGGCCCCGGGAGTGTGCACAAGCCCCGTCGGCGTAGCCTGAGAATCTGGTCGGTCTGTGGGCAACTTCTCGGTGTGCAAAACCACACCTGCGTCTCTCTCAGAGCTCTTAGATGCAAGTTTTGGAGGTTAGCTCTGAACACACAATGGCCTCACCAAGGAAGGCTGTCTAGTCTTTCCGCTTTGTATTTTCCTTTCTGCTGGAGGATGCCTCTGCTTCTCTGCTGCCTGCCCACTCCCTGCCCCATAACTTCTTCACGCAGCTTCAACTGAGGCTCTTCTGCTGGGGCTGGAAATTCTAACCTCACAAATATGAGAGCTCCTGAGTGCTGGCAGGTATCACAAGCCCACTCCAGGCTCTTCCATTGCCAGAATAACTCGGATGCCAATGAAGCATTCCTTTCAGTTTAACTTGGAGCTGGGCAGTGTCAGGAAGTTTAAGTTTAGCTAATGAAATTTGACCTTATCCCACTTAGGTGAAGCAGTAGATCCCCACTTAAAAAAAAAAGAAAGAAAACAAAACCGCATTTTCCAGCAAGTTTTCTTAGTAGTTTCATCATGATTCTGGGCCCCAGAGAAGGAAGGGACATCACGTTTCCAGGTCCCCCTTGGCTGTCCAGGGAGAAGAACAGAGCCAAGTCCCTTTTCTTCCCAGGAAATGAGCCTTCTGCCTGGCGGCCATCCCAGGCTGAGACCCAGGATATGGGCCGGAGGGACTTGTACACGCTTGCTCCCACTCACACACAGACATCCCCTCTGTGGCACTGACATCTCACGGTGGCTGAAGTCCAGGCAGTGCTGGTCAAAGTCTCTGGTCTGGTTCTCATTTGGGAAGCAGCTGTCAAAAGGGCGGTCTTTTCTTGATTTCAGTCTTGATGTCTTTGGCCATGTGCAGAGTCCTAAAGATACCCGGGAGCATCATGAGCTTGGTTGGGGGCTCTTCGCAAAGATCCAGAGCCCAGTTTGTAATTGGAAATATTTTTACGTATCTGTGACAGAGAGGAGAGAAAGACTTCAAATGGACAATAATTTGAACTCGTGTAGCTTTTGACTTGAAGTTTCCATCCAGTCCCTTTTGTGTGCCTGCCACACGTACACGGGTGCTTTCGGAGGCCAGAAGAGGGCGTCGGATCTGGAGCTGGAGCTATAGGCAGGCCTGTTACACAGTGGGTGCTGGGAATTGCACTTAGGTCCCCTGGAAGAGCAGTAGGTGCTCTTAACCACCACACCATCTCTCTAGTCCTCCATCCAATTTCTTGAGCCTTCGGTTTGTTTGGGTTTTTGAGACAGGGTCTTATATAGGCCTGGCCAGCCTGTTACTCACTCTGTAGATCAGGCGAGGCCTCAGCCTCTCTGGTGCTGGGTTACAGACCTGTGCCTGTGCCTGGGCTTTCTTAGCCTTCCTGGATCAGCTGCTCCTGCTGTCGCACTGCTGGCTTGCTTTTGTGCGTTTCACGCGTGAATCCCACTCACTCGCATCCACTCCGTCAGGCGACTTGGGATTTTTGGAGGCACACACCTAAATTCATGCTTTTTAGCCCAAGGATACTGTGACCCCCAAGTCGAGGTCTCCTTGCCATGCGATAGCAGCTTTCTTTTCTACTTGTGCCTTGTGCTCTCACCCTGGCAAGTTCCCCACCGTGAACTACGACAGGATGGAGACTCGGAGAGGTCCAGGGATGGCTTGGGATTCCTCCTGTGCCGCAGCTGACAACACCTGACAGTATCCAGAGAGACAATGTGCATCAGAAAAAAACTTCTCTAAGTGGCGGGTGGGCAATTTAATAAGTTTCTACTGGCTGAGAGCCAACTCATCCTTTAAAGATAAGAAACGGAAAGGGAAAAAGTTTTGGTTCAAACCACCTCATACACTGCTCACTTGCTTCCTGGGAAATGCAGGAGACTTTTGGGTCATTCCAAGTCCTCTCCCCACTCTGGTTCTGCACACACCCTCCCTGAATCAGACACTTTAGAAGGAGGAAGAAAGGCACTTTGTGTTTAAGGTTAATCAAGTTTCAGTACAATTTTTTTTTTTAACAAACCAGAATCACAGTAATCTTTTATTGTTGCTCTGATGTGTAGCTGTTGAAATCCTCAGCTGTGATAAATTAAGCTACTTATTAATCTAATTATCGTACATTCATCCTCGAAACTTTCATGTGACTTGAAAAGGCTATTCAACCTTTTCCCTCCCCTCCTAGAAAGGGCTCAACCTTGCACCAATTAAGATCATTCTGAAGTAAGCTTTTAAAAAAGCTTTCCCTAATCACCCAATGGAACATGGAGTGGCAGAAACGAACTCAGCGCTGGGAAAAAGTTGAGCATTCTTGTCTGTCTGACAACTTTCATGGTTTCATTACGCTTGGAGGAAGACTTGATTTTCCTATTTGGTTGTTCTTTCTCTGACCTCCAAATAAAGTCCATGTAATTACTGAGCAAATAAAGTTGCAGCATGTGTTTTAAAAATCAATTGCCACCCTTGGGCTATGGAACGGTAACAATGCACAGATTTGCTGGAAAAGCCCCGCTCCAGCCATATGAACTAAAGCCCGTACTGTATGTGTACAATGCACAAGTTCTGACCCCTAAAGCACATATTTACTATGCAGATTTTTAAAAAAGGGTTTCTGTTAGGATTTATCCATTGATATTAAAATGTCCCCATCCTAATATAGGTTCAATTTAGGATTAAAAATATGTTGCAAATGTATCATATCTTAAACATCCATTCATTGCCAAATGCCTCGCTTCTTTTTCCATAAATGAGTGCATAAATGGAGCTGTTTTACATTCAAATTAAACTAGCTATTAATTTGAATGCAAAGCAGCTCAACATACAGGATGCAATTTCAATGACAGGTTTACCCCAAGACAGAAAGCAGGAAAAAGAGTCAACATGGGTAAGTCCAGGCACTTTGTCCTTTCCTCTTAGTGCCTGGCAAACTTGCTCACTATGAATAGTTTTTGAAGTGAAGATTAAAAGAGTGGAATTATAAAGTATAATTACATTTTATTGAAACTCGAGAAATCAGAAAAAAAAAATCCAGCGGGAAACTTTTGGTGAGACACGATGTGCTGTCATTATCATTAAAAGATAAAAGTTCCATACTGTTTTTATCTGTTTACTTGGAAGAAATCCAGCCTTTACAGTTATGCAGGAAACAAAACCGGGGAATGCAGGAGTAATTATTAAAACTGTGTGATTTGTTATCTCGGCTACTGTCTTTCCAAATGGTAATGCGATATCAGCAGCTGCAGCCGGTGGCCGCCGTCCTCTATTGGTAAACAAGCGCTTTGGAGACCTGTGTGAGGCACTTTAAGCTCCCTACTCCCTAAAGTGCTGTCAGGCTTAACTGCTAATCCATGGTATTTCAGAGCCCTGGAAACTCATCTTTATAAAACCTGAACAAAAAAGGGAAAAAAGCCTGGAGGGCATGAGCTCCCTCTGGTGAGACAAATGACATGTTCATTTATTAATGAAACAATAACCCTGGAAAGAGGATCAAAGCGCATCCCATCCTCACTTCACAATCCCCAATTTTCTCAGGCCAGACCATTTAATTGAGCCATGACAATGGAATACTTAATTGTTGCCTTAAAGTTTCGAAGCGGCGACTTCTTCGGCATCGGTGTGAATCTCAGGATTATTATCCAAACCACAATATAGTCACTGGAGCTGGTGGAATGTGAGGCAGCCCACATTCGGGAGCTCAGCGGGCAGCAAAGGTGAGCCGCGCTGGCCGTGGGTACAGCATCTGGCCGGATCTTCGACCTTGGTAGGTGGCTTCCACGTGGTGGATGAATAAGACTCAGGGTCCTTCTGAGACGGAGAAGTCAGTCCCAGAACTAGGAAAGGCAGAGTCTAGGTCTTGGTAGCCCAGAGCCAGCTCTGGATCTGCTCCAGTGGAGATGACAGCCACCTACTCTCGCTGAGGGTTAGCACCTGTCTTTGAGAGCGTTGGCACCTTTAAGCACAGTTAAAATAACAGCAAATGCTGGACCTGGAGGGGCAGGCCTGTAACTACAGCTGGGCAAAAGGGTCACAGGTTTAAGTCCGGACTAGAAAGAGAGTTCAAGGCTAGTTTGGGCAACATAACAAGTGTGTGCTAAGGGGTGCAGGTCTGGGGGACGGCTCAGTGGGAGAACACTAGCCTAGGCCCTGGAAGCCCCATGCTCGTCAATCCTCAGTATTGCCCAGAATAAATGAGTTCATGAATTCCTAATTAATAAATACATGTAACTTCCATACACTAATTCTGGATTTACCAGGGTATGGCAGCTTGATTTTTTTTTTTTTGCACATATACAGAACCTTTCTATGGTTTTATAGGACATACTAGTTTTTCAACTTAAGCTCTCAGAAGAGCTGTAGGGCATGGAAGGCGGGACTTCAGAAAATGCTTGTTGATTCATTGGACAAGGAGAGGTGTGAAGATCTCGTAAGTCGTCTCCAGGACTTCATGCCTGTGCTCAAGTTTTCTAGGCCAGCTTGACTTTATTCTACCGCACTGCTGGGAGCTTATAAACGACCTTGGTGCTTTTTAGCACGTTCCTGCTAATTCCTCAGGAGAGCCATTAAGTCAATGAAGATCAGGGTCCAGAGAATAAGGCTGTAAACACTAACAACTTCTCTGTCCTTCCTTCCTTCCTTCTTTCCTTCCTTTCTTCCTCCCTCCCTCCCCTCCCTCCCTCCCTCTCTCCCTCCCTCCCTCCCTTTCTTCTTTCCTTCTTTCCTTCCTTCCTCCCCTCCCTCCGTCCCTCCCTCCCTCCCTTCCTTTTTGGAGACAAGCTCTCATACATTCCAGGCTGGCCTCAAACTCGCTAGGCAGCTGAGGCAGACGTGCTCCTGCTCCACCGTACCTGGTTTCGGTAACCCTGGGGATGAAAGCCAGGGCTGCAGGCACTCAAAGCCAGCCCCTCAAGAATGCATGCTTCTTATGTGGCAGGATATCTTCTGGCTTCCTGGCTCTTACTGCCAGGCGAAGTTTATTTTAGATTAATTTCATTGTATCTACCTAGGATCTTTCCTCGTGATCTGTTTTTTAATCAACTGTATAAACTTCTTTCTTAGGTTATTAGATTTATCAGTGTTTTGAGACAGCATTTCACTATATAGCCTGGGCTGGCTTCTAACTCCTAATCGTTTGCCCGAGTGCTGGGTAACAGGTGTGTGTCACCGCATCTGCCTTTAAAGTACCTAGAAAAGGGTGGAGAAAATCCATTCATTCTTCCATTTGTTTGTTTTTCAAGACAGAGTTTCTCTGTGTAGCCCTGGCTGTCCTGGAACTCACTCTGTAGACCAGGCTGGCCTAGAGCTCACAGAGATCCACCTGACTAAGGCACGTGCCGCCACCACCACCACACTTATTTTGGTTCATTTTCATTTTTAATTATGTGTGTGTGAGTGTTTGCGTGGGTGTGACCAAGCACAGTAGTACAGGCACCTGAAGAGGCCAGAGGTGTCAGATCCCCTGGAGCTGTGATTGCAGATGGTTGTAAGTCGCCTAACGTGGGTGTTGGGCACTGAACACAGGTTCTCTAGAAGAGCAATTCCTGCTTTTACACTGAGCCTTCTCTCCAGCCCTGAAAATTCATTTATTTGTTTGCTTTTTAAGACAAGGTCTCATTTTATATTACCAACTGGCCTTGAACTCACTATGTAGCCAAGCCTGGCCTTGATTTCACTGTGGTCTGCTTGCTTTGTCTCCTGAATGTTGGGATTATGTATATACCTCTCCACACCTGGTTAGACATTTATAAAGAAATTTCTAGTATGTGATGGGGTATGTCTTTAATCTCAGTACTCTGGAGGCAAAGGCAGGCAGATCTCAAGCCCCAGAAAAGTTTATTTTTAAAAATATATACCTAGGATGAGCTCATAGGTTTGATTTACAAATGACTATGACACAAGTTTCAGCCAAATCAGAACTGGAAAAGAGCAAAGGGGTTTACACCTGCAGAAAAGATGTATCTTCCTGTCTCCTTCAGTCTGTTGAATGATTATGTCATTAATTCATTCACTGAAATATTTATTCGACCTGTCAATGAGCCATTCAGTGGCAGGCATTGAGGCTGTATTATATGTGTGTCATAAACAGGTCAACAGCTATGGCTGGGATTGTGTGAAGTTTTGTAAGATATGTGTGGTGTAGGAGGTCCTTCTGTTTATGTGTTGCTTTCATTGGTTAATGGATAAAGAAACTGCATTGGCCTTTTGATAGGGCAGAACTTAGGTAGGCGGGGAAAACAGAACTGAATGCTGGGAGGAAAAAAGCAGAGTCAGAGAGCTGCTATGGAGCTGCCAGAATCAGACATGCTGAATCTTTCCCAGTAAGCCACTGCCACGTGGCGATATACAGATTAATAGAAATGGGTTAAATCAAGATGTGAGAGTTAGCCAGTAAGAGGCTAGAGCAATCGGGCTAAGCAGTGATTTAATGAACCCAGTTTCTTTGTGGTTATTTTGGGGCTAAGCTAGCCGGGCAGCAGGGATGAACAAGCAGGCCACCATGCAACATATGTGAGTCGAAAATAGAGATCTGGGAGGAAATCATTAAAGAAGATGATAAGATGGAGGGAGAGAGAGTTGGGTGGTGGTGGTGCACGCTTTTAATTCCAGCACTCAGGAGGCAGAGGCAGGCGGATCTCTGTAAGTTTGAGGCCAGCCTGGTCTACAAGAGCTAGTTCCAGAACAGGCTCCAAAGCTACAGAGAAACCCTGTCTTGAGAAACAAAACAAAAACATAGACAAAAAAAGATGGAGAGAGAAATGTATCCTACTTCAACCCTGCTTTTGTAAAAGGGTATTTATCCTTGCTTGGGGAATGTTTAATTCCATAATGTCCAGTTAGCACCTGGCATATTGCCAGCTTACATGGCATCATGTAAGCAGTTAAGGCAAGATGTATGGAGCAGTATAAAGAACAACTAACTACCAGATGAACTGTGCATTTGAACAACTACAGTTCTCATGATATAGCCAAAGAAGACTGCTTGTGGGACCTGGTCTTTTTACCCTCCATGCCAAGGAGAAATCCCTACCTGGGGAAGAGTGACCAGAGAGTCACATACCTTTGCAGTTCCTCATCCTTATGAGTTTTGCTCCATGAAGAGGGAACCCAGCTCATTTTTAGAGTTAGTATAGGAAAAAGGACGGGTCTTATTAGATTTCACTTGTATGAGATTCCTAGAATAATCAAAATCAGAGAGGCAGAAGGCAGAATGATGGTTGTCAAAGGATGGGCGAAAACAGGTTCATGTTGCCACGTCTAGAATTTCAGCTTTGTATAATCCAAAGAGTTTTGAAGATAGGTGGTAATGTTAGCTGAATGACAATGTGACTGTACTTAATCCCCCAAACTATGGTTAAGATAGTAAACTTAAATGTATTTTACCAGAATTAAAAATTTTTTATGCTGCTAAGCATGCGGGTGAATGCCATTAATACCAGCCCCCCAGAACTGGAAGCAGATGGATCCCTGTGAGTCTAAGGCCATTTTGGTCTATATAGTGAGTGCCAGGCCATCCAGGGCTACAGTGTGAGTCCTTGTCAAAAAACAAACAAACAGACAAAAACAAACAAACAAACGGAAAACTCTTAATGTAATAAGCAAGCAAGCAAAACAAAAGTTAGCATAGGAGCTTGGTCTGGTGGGCTCCAGCTACCCGGGAAGCCGAATCAGGAAAACAGCAAACTGGAATGGGCCTAGACTACAGAGAAAATTCCAGCCATCTTGGACAATTTAGAGAGACCATGTCTCAAAAACAAAAAGTAAGAGGGCGTGGCGGGGCTCAGGACATAACCAATGGTTGAGTACTTGGTTAGCACTCATGAGGTTCTAGGTGCCTTCCCCAGCAGCATATATGCATGTGTGAAGGTACGGTTTGCTTATCTTTACTGCCATAGCGGTATCCTGTTGTAACAGTGAATGATGCACCACCCTCTAAACTCACAAAGGGTGGAGCATTGATACTCTTGATAGGATATTAAGTTAAATGAAATATATACTATATTTACACACTATATATACATATACACTATACATACATATATAATTACATGAAGGTCTTCTACTTTGTTTTTTGAAACAGGGTCTCACTATGAAGCCCAGCCTAGACTATCCTTGAACCCATGATCCTCCTGCCTTTATTGCCTCCATTTCCCAAGTGCTGGGATTAAAAGCATGCACTACCATGCCTGGTTGTGAAGACCATTACTAAGGATGAGAATGTAAAAACCCATGTTTCTTCCTTGTTTATTCCATCGCCCAAATCACTGAAATGAAAACCATACTAACCCTCAAGTAAGTGGGAGGGGTAAAGACAGAATTCTTTTCCATGATGACTATTTTGAGATTTTTTTTTAAAAAAAACAATTCTCTTTTAATTTATTTATTATGTATTCAGTGTTCTACCTGCAGGTCAGAGGAAAGCACCAGATTTTATTCTGGATGGTTGTGAGCCACCATGTGGGTTCTGGGAATTGAACTCAGGAACGCTGGAAGAGCAGCCAGTGCTTTTAACCGCTGAACCATCTCTCCAGCCCCTATTTTGAGATTTTTTAAAGGACTCTTTAAATTATCAATTATAAAGGCAGGGTATGTTTTACTGCCTTTCCTGGTGTGTCTGGCATGCTGTAAGGAGTAAACGACCAGTGGTCATGTCTCTCTTCTTTCTTTGCCTACAAATTAGCTCTGAGAATGCCTGGCTATGAATTCAAGTCCTATATTCCTAATTTCCCCTGTGCTGGTGGTAGCACACAGCTACCAGTAACACATGTCAGCTGATGGTAACACACAGGATCTCCAGTAACACATGTCAGCTGATGGTAACACACAGGATCTCCCATAAAACATGTCAGCTGATGGTAGCCACAGGAACTCTAGTAACACATGTCAGCTGATGGTAACACACAGGATCTCCAGTAACACATGTCAGCTGATGGTAACACACAGGATCTCCAGTAACACATGTCAGCTGATGGTAACACACAGGATCTCCCATAACACATGTCAGCTGATGGTAACTCACAGGATCTCCCATAACACATGTCAGCTGATGGTAACACACAGGATCTCCAGTAACACATGTCAGCTGATGGTAAAACACAGGATCTCCCATAACACATGTCAGCTGATGGTAAAACACAGGATCTCCCATAACACATGTCACCTGATGGTAACACACAGGATCTCCCATAAAACATGTCAGCTGATGGTAACACACAGGACCTCCAGTAACACATGTCAGCTGATGGTAACTCACAGGATCCCCAGTAACACATGTCAGCTGATGGTAACTCACAGGATCCCCAGTAACATGTAAGCAGCTTTGCTGCAGGGCAGCGGTTTCCTTTTCACATTCTGCAGGCAGCCTAACACGGGGAGAAGGGCTCGGGTTTCCCCAGGCTCTGCTTGCTGCGTGTTCATTATACCCTGTAGACGGGAGCTTACAGCATAGAAAAATTTAAAAAATCTAAATAGCTCTTGGTAAACTAAGAACCCATTCAAAATCGGGCCAGGAATCTTTATTTACGTATATAGAACAAGATGCAGTGTCTACTGCCTGCTGTCTTTCTAAATAGAAATGAATTGTTGCTCAGCAATGCTGAAGTAGTTACCAACACTTACATGCTAAAACCTACGCAAAATTATTCCTGTTAAGCTGAGGTGGAGGTTCATATTTAATATTATTAAAATTACCTACAAGGAAAAGAAAAAACATGAATATTAGAGCAATATTGCACTATTCAATATTTATATTTTAAATAATAAAGAATTGTTATTAGTAATTTGATTTTTCTTAACTTCAGATTTATCCTGTCATATGTAAGGTGTTCTATGCAGTCACTCTTAAAGTAGTAGCAAACAAGGAACAAATTCTGCCCTCATTCGCTGTCCCGCAGTTTCTACTTCACTGCACACATGATCGTATTAAATAAATTAACTTTTACTATAGACATGCCATAATATATGATATATAGTGTAACACGCTAAACACACACTAAGACCTTTATATCTCTAAGTTCTGACTGCATTGTGTCATGCGCGTCTGTAGGTGTCGAACTCAGAGCGAAACGATAGGCAGTGACGTAAGATGCTCGGCTTGGGGAAACAAAATGGCTACCAGCCGTGTATCTGTGGAGTTGGAGGATGTCTCCTAGCACTTTTGTTGGCTTAAACAGCAAGTGTCTTGATCACTGCTGCATTTCTAGAGGCGAGCGGTTTGTGTAACCCTATAAGCACTGGGTGGTTCCTTCCTTCGGTGCTCACTCATTTATTTGCACATTTGGGTCTATTTTAGCGATGAAAGAAATGGTGGAAGTTCTAAAATATTTCCAAAAAAAGAGAAACAGAGAGAGCGCGTGCCTCACAGGATGCCCTGCTTTCAGTGACAGCCGGGCCCTGAAGTTGTTTCCTGACCTCTGGAGCCAGGCACCGCCTTCAAGAAGAGCGGCCTTAGGACGCAAACAGTGGCTCTCCAGCAGGCCTGCCCAGCTCAACAGCAAGGCAAAAAACCAAGAGCTTACAACAAAACAAAATTACTCTCCCAGCCTAGACAGAAAGCACTTGGCATTCTTGAGGAACAGCTGCTTGCTGGTAGAAGTATATGATAATAAATTGAACCGGGTGAACATTCCTAAGAAGAAATATTTAATTATCCTGCTCACCATTATGAGGAACTTCTGCCGCTCTTCAGGTTATTATACAGTAAATAACCATTTTTTTCCTAAAGGACAGAGCTGTTTTAATGATATGACAATGAATGTGTAATTATTATATTGTTAGGAAGGAATCACAAGACAACAGACTTGATACTGCTGCTCTGGTTAGTACATCTTAATTACTTTTTCACTTATTTTGCATATAAAAGCTATTTGCTAATTGTCTTTGCTGTAAATATGCAAAATATAATTAGTCATTCATAATTCTTTATGTGTTATCTAACTGGACATTTGTTTCTGAGGAACATATATTAAAGTGTGAATATTTGATGGGATTTTGTGTGTGTATGTGTTTTGTTTTTTAAACAAAGTTTTAAGTAAACATTTGGCACATAACAGTTCTAACCCATTCTTAAGGAAACTTTGCTATGTTAAAAGTGGAGGCTCAAAAACATGGCATTATGGAGCGCATGCCCCAGTGTGTGCAACCTTTACATATTTTGCTGGAGATACTGATGACAGCATGAAGTATCTTCCTAAGTTTCAGATTTGTCTATAACATCTTGCCAGGTAAATGTTAGGCTTGACCAATATCAGCTTTGGCTTTTGTGTAATTGCCTGGACACTCACCAGAAGGAGGAAGGGAGTTTACGGACATGCTCAAACACTCTTTTTTTTTTTTTTTTTTTAATGGTGCTTTTCGAGACAGGGTTTCTCTGTAGCTTTGGAGCCTGTCCTGGAACTTGCTCTGCAGACCAGACTGGCCTCGAACTCACAGAGCTCCGCCTGCCTCTGGGATTAAAGGCGTGCGCCACCACCGCCTGACTTAAACACTCATTTGTAACTGCTCCAAGTAAATTGCTTTTTTCTGTTTCACACTTTGAACCAACATGGCTCAACTGTAAAATTTTAACTCTCTATACTCTATAAAAATGTATGTACATTGCTATATCAAGAAGCTTGTTTTTAAATTGTTCCTAAGAGATAATATGGGGCTTCTTGAAGCAAACCCAGAGGTTTGCTTGAGGACCTTTGTCATCTCGCAAGTGAGCCACACAGGTTTCTCCTCTTAGGCAGATGCACCTTTTTGCCTTGGAAACAGAATTTGAACTAGTCTTTTTTTCTCCTCCTCCCATGATTGTGACTTCAATACAAACTAGCATCATTGGGTATCTGTCCTCATGTGCCAAGATTCATTGCAATGATTGACTAGCTAAATGGACCACGTATTTTCAAAATAGTGTTGCCATCAGAGGCATCAGCCAATGATGGAGATCTTTCTTTTCACTTGTCTTCAAGAAACCCTGCCCATCTGTCCTGCGGCCGGCCGCCACATTCTACCTTCCTCACCTCAAACACTGGATTTACTTACAGGTTGTCCTGTTAAGCCCATGTCATGACACTTCTATTCTCTTCTGCTTTTCCACCGAAAGCGGCATCCTGTGGAGATAAAGCTAGGTACACTCTATTGTAAAGAAGAGAATTTGCTGGAATGCAGCTAGCATATCTAAACGAGAACTCTCTGCTGCTCTTCCACCCATTAGACTGGGGTCCAATCGAGAGCTGATGAGACTGTGTAACTCACTGTCTTTTCTCCCCCTCTTTAGAAGCAATTCTACTGAAATTCTGTAATTGTTTATGTCTGGCAAATCTTTTAAAAAATGAACACATATAAAGACAGAATGCTGGTAGGGTGTGACTAGGAAAAGATCCAGCAAACATGCTGTAGAGAATTGTGAGGTGAGTATATCACAGTGATTCCTCTTTATCATAAAGACATTTAAAAGAGATTTAAATCAAGCTTTTTAAACCATCATCAGCAAAACAATTCATAACTGCTAGGTTTTCTTGTTTTCATGGTGATATATATAAATAATATATATATATAAAATTTTTTGGTTCTTTAAATATTTTTCTTTTGCCTTCAGAAGAGAAAAAAGGACACAAAGACAGTCCCTGAAAGTGAAATACATGTTTCAAGTAATATAAAATCTCAATCTTCGATGTGGCGCCCTATGGTGGGATGATTTAGCTGGAAGAGGTTATAAATGGAGAATACCATGCAAACTGAGGGCCATTCCATTCTACAATCTGAGCTAGTTAAATATCCATTGAGAAACTCCTACAAAGAAAACCCGTCATACCCTTACCTGTTATGTGAACATTGATCACAGTAAGAAGTTTTGAAAATTAATACTCATTCATGTTCTCAATTTCATTATTATGAGAAGCACACACCTGATTTTTCCATAGTTTTTGTAGATTATGGCATTCTGAAGTGACAAATATATAGGAATGACAAGGACAGACAGAAACTGTTTTTTTTTTTTAAAGTGTTACTCAATGTGCAAAAGAGGCATTTTAAAAGAAGGAAAAAGGAATTCTAATTATGCATCTGAGGAAAAAAATAAACTGGATTATACGGTGTGGTCTGCAAACATCTAAAATATTAGAACATTCTAGATTTGCCTACAGCGTGATAGGGATCAGTCTGATCTCCTTTTTGAGAAGTTTGAGAGGGTAATTACTTGAGGAGCTTTTGGTTTTTTAAAAATAATCCTTATGAAGTACCTATTTCACAAAGAACCATGTCAGAATGATAGCCGCAGTCTTCCCAGGGTGATATGCAGGGTGACATTCTGAAGCCTGAAAGGCACAGATGACGAGAACATGTCAGCGATAAGGGTTTCCCTCTGTAAATTAACCCCATCCAGTCTTTCATACTTCCCAAGATTCCAGATATTTTCACAAAGAATTTTCCAAATACACTTCAAATTGAAAGCCATATTTCTGACATCTGAAGGAGAAGACATTGCTATCTGACAAGTTCTGAAGTGTAAATGCTCAAAAGGAGCCATCCTTGTGGCCTTGCTCAACCAAGCAGAACTCAGTGCTCATTCCTAAGATGGAGATGCTCAGGGGATGGCATGGGAAATGCCCCAATGGAAATGGCTTCATCATGTTTATAAGTGTGGAAAGAGTAAATAAGAATCTTAATATGACAGCTCTGAAGACATTGCTGGAGGGCCAACAGGATGGCTCAGCAGGTAAAGGTCCTTACTTACCAGCCTGATGGCCTTAGTTCAATCTCTGGAGCCCACACAGTGGAAGAAGAGAACTTATTCCCACAATATGTCCTCTGACTGCCTTATGTTTGCCTCATGTGAGAACATACACACATGAACACACATACAAATAAATAAAAGGTAACAAAATCATTCATAAAAATGAATAGCCCTAGAGACCATAGCTCTCAGTTAGTGCTATATGAATGTTAAGAGGGTAGGTAGATCTATGTGTATTCTATAACAGACACACACACACCCCCCTTACCTATGTATTCTGACTATGGTTTGACATCATTCTATCAAATAACAAAATTCTCAATGACCTACATTAATTCTTGTCCCTTCATTTCCACATCATTTGGTAATTAGAATTTGAAAACAGGAGGCAAGAGATAAGTTAATTATTATTTTTCTTTATGTCTGAGCCCTACTTTCTCTTCCAGAAACTTTACAACCTTTTGAATGTAATCAGTTTCTGTCACATGGTACTGTTCATCTCTCTCTGAAAAGATGGTCTCACGTGATCATCTGAAGAGCCAAACCTAAAATATTCTACTTTTTAATAATAAAAACAACACCTTCTCTGGCTTTAGACAAAGTCTTTGCCCTCCCTGTAACCCCAGGGGGCATGTGTGTGGAATTATCCACCAAAGAAAAAAACAAACAAAACAAACAGCCTACTCTGCCTCTGTGTTTGCCTGGATCAATCGTGAGACAAACAAGAGTCATTGGTGGTGGCTGGCCATGAGTCTGACGGTTTGAAATACCTTAGTCAGGAGGAGTTCCACACACTGAACCCAACAGTCTCTCACAAAACATCTGCAACCGTCTGACCCTGGCCTTAACCTTTAAATCTATCTTTTCATATTCATCTCAAAAGACCTTGTCAATGACCAAGGAGACTCAAGAAAAGGATTCTTCAACAAACAAAAAAGATACAGAGGAAATTCAACCCAGATTAGGTGGCGGAAGATAATACAGTTTGCTCATTTTCATTCTGCTGCTCAAACTGGAGTTGAATTCATTTTCGTTCTATCTTTATTCATGTTGTTTAAACATAACATTCATTAGGATTGCGAACTGCAACAGAGAGGAGAGAACAAAACTACTCGCCAAATTTGTCGGGCATCTGTTCCCACTAGAGACGGCCCTTTGCCAGCGCCACATCATGTCATTTTTCCCCCCGAATTCATTTCAAAGTCAGTCCATCAGTTTATGAACTGTTTGATCAAACTTGTCATTAACCAAGTGAAACATTTAATTTGTATTAACAAAAATGGGACAAATAATTAGTATGGGGATTAACCATTTCACTCTTATTTTTTCCATTTTTTAAAATTTATCAAACATGTTCATTGTTGATATAACTTTTTCATGTGACACTATATGGCTTCTCTGGAAATGATGAAAAATATTTTAAGAGAATACTTATGAACTCATGTAATTCCATGTAAGTGACTGGGTCTTGAAGTATCATCTTTATTAAGATGGAAACAGGTTGGCAAAATGCAATGATCCAAGCAGTTAGACTTCTAAGAATATTATAATTGTGCTTATATCAGACATCTAAGGAATTTCTCTTTCTTCTTATTTTTCAGTGCTGGAAATCGAAGCCATGCTGGTCAGACACTGGACCTCGGAGCCCTGGCCCCCATCCCTGTTTTCAGCTTTGAACAACCCCAGCATTTGGTTTGGACCTCCATCACACTCTAATAGATGAGACATGTAACTTACCTCACGGCCTCTCATCTTCCTCACATTTGCCTCCAATGTTTATTTCAGTTTTTCTACATCAAGTCGTGATTTCTATAACATACGGATCTGAGATGGACTATGGCTATGGTTAAGACTCATGATCTTGGAAGAACTTAGCCACCCTCTCACGTAATTGCATGACCATGACCTCATGGGCGCTTGTCGGCATAGTTACGACAATTTCCTAATGAACTGCTTTTGTTTTTAATTGCTTACTTAATTATAGAGCCCCAGCATAATAGCATTTCTAATTTGTACCATAATTGCATGCAGAGATGAAATGTTGGTGTCTATCATTTGCTTGCTTCTAATCACTTCTTGTTCATGGGAAATTTTCCAAAGAGATATCTTCTTAAATATGATGATCCAGTACCAGCTATCTGAAATGTGCTTCTCTTAAGCCCAACTGTGTTTGTAAACTAACTTTAGTCTCATTTCTTTACAACTAACCCACTGAATATGCATAAAATTGCACGTATAAAGATATATAATGTACTTAAATGGTTTCAGTAACATAAAGGTCATAAATATGAAAAAATAATTGCTGTTGCCTACATAGAAAACTTTATCAGTTCTAAGTCTTAGAGAACACTTTATAAAAATACTTCACTGAAAGGATACGGCATTTCCCACACAACTGTGGTAGTGTTTCTGCTTCCATACAGAATGTGCAGCACTCACTGTTGGTGCACATGGTGGGAACTGGATTTGGGTCTGTCTCTAAATCATCGGGAGAAGGGAGCACTATTACTAATCTACTGACACTTCTTTCTTGCTATGACCCAAGTTTGCAAAAGTCAGAGAATTTAAACTGAGGCCCTTGTGAGATAAAGGACAACTGAAAACTAAGCTTCAGAAAGGAAGTCAAGGCAGAGTCTGCTGAAGTCAGTGTGGATCCATGTCCTCAGAGAAGTTTACAGTTAGTTCCCAGGGAAAAGCATATTCAATGCAAAACATTAGTTATGGGCCCAACAGCAGAGTTCAAAACGTGCATAGCTGAAGTACATTTTCTCCCAAAATACAAGTATGGGCCTGTTCATTGTCACCCACACAAAGAACTGAGCCCTAAAATCCTTTACTCAACTAAATTCTTAATAAGTAAACTGAGACTAACCCTCTAATACCAGATTTGTTAAACAACATGATTTAGGGTCTTGCTATTCATGTACCTTGTAGGACAAAAATGACTGGGAAAGCTAGTATCATGAAAGAGTCATTTTATGTGGCTGCTAAATTCCTCTCAAATCTCCTTGCAACTTAACGAGCAAAGAAAGCTCCATGTGTAATGCCGGCTAATGTGGTTTATGTAGAAAATAGTATCAACCTATCTTTGTAGCTTATCTAAGCCAGGATAACACTTTTAGCCTTTATAGTAGTCCCAACTCCACCTTTTCAACTCTTGACTATGTATTTCCTGAAACCCTTTTCCAAAGAGTTAAATTGGATGTGAAATCTGTACCAGGCTCTCCAGCTGCCTTTGTTCTAAGTCTCGCCAGCAAAGCCTCAGCTCTGTATCACTTTCATTGCGTTCTGATTGAGCTTGACAGTGTGACAGGGGAGCAAAGGGACGCGATTCCAAGCTGAATGAGAGTCTTTTTCAGCCACACAGCAGCCTCCTCCTTAGTCCCTAAGAAAAAGAGGTAACAGATGCCGATAGCAAAGCATCCCCCACAAAGTCCTAACTTTGATGCAGGCGGGAGAAGAAGAATTAAAAAAAGAGAGAAAGAAAGAGGAGAAAAAAAAAAGGACCTTGAATAGAATACAAAGGAGGGGAGATGAGAAAAAAATGGTGGCGCAGAAAAGTGGCTGGGCGACTTAGGGAGGTGGTGTGCGTTTAGGACATGATTTATCGCCTAGGAAGGGGTTAGTATCTTCGAACTGTGCTCTTTCAGGTATGGTGTGCTGCAAGAGGTGCCTGGAGATACGGTCATGGCTTGGAACGGAGGATGCTCACGGAACTAAGACCTGTCCCTTAGTGGGAAGTAACGCTCCACAGGCAACTTGAGAGTGCTTTGGGGAGTTGACCTTCCTGACTGAACAGGGTAGAGTAGCGATTATAAGTTTTTGCTTTTTTGTTTTGTTCCGGTTTTGGTTTTCTGAAAGAGGGTTTCTCTGTGTAGCCTTGGCTGTCCTGGAACTCGCTCTGTAGACAAGGTTAGCCTCAAACTCATAGATATCTGCTTGCCTTTGCCTCCCGAGTGCTGGGATTAAAGGTGTGCACCACCACCACCTGGAGCATTATACGTTTTACTTCAGTATTTTCTGAAGTCAAATGTGTTGGAGCATCACAATGTCTAGTGTCAGAGTTCAGCCTTGTCTAAGAGAGACTTCTGAGAAGCAGCTCTCGGAAGGAGCATGGTAGCATGGAGCCGTGTGAGATATAAAGATCGAGGATGCACTTGTCTGTCTTACACAAGGCAGTTTCTTCTTATTGTTTTGGGTTAACAACCCACTCCATAGACCAGGCTGGCTTCAAACTCATGCTCTTCCTGCCTCAACTTCCCTGGGGCCAGAATTCCAGGCATGCATTACTGCGCTTGGCATCTTATTTTAGTATTTCGTACAAAGGAACCGACTGAAAATGTCAATATGTATACAATCTGCCTTTATTTTTGTCACAAGAACATGAATCAAAGTAGACAGGCTCTATCCAAATGGATGGGGACAGTGTAAAGGTTGGTGTGGTTCTGAGCCCACTGCCAAGATAAAGAATGGGAAACAGAGGCAAGCCCCCCAAATTCACATCTGAGCCTTCAGGATAGGATACGAAGTTCTGAGCACCAGTAGGGACAGAGATAAAGGGAGAACAGCAGTGCTTCCTAGGAACTAAAGTCATGTCGGGAGCTGGAGAGATGGCTCAGTGGTTAAGAGCACTGATTCTTCCAGAGGACCTGGGTTCAATTTCCAGCACCCACATGGCAGCTCACAACTGTTTGTAACTCCATTCCCAGAGGATCTGGCACCATCCCACAGACATAAATGCAAGAGAAATACCACATAAATATCAACAAATCTTAAAGAAAAAAAAATCCCCATCATCAGCCTTGGCAGCAAGCACCTTTACTTGCTAAGCCATCTTTCTGACTCATTTTTTTTTTCAAATTTTAAATTTCTTATTATTATTTTACTGTTTATCTTTCAAGTATAATAATATTGCTTTTGTCTTGAGTCGAAATGTCTCAAAACATAAATAAAAAGTCAACTGAATTTCATGGAAATAAAGTTTGGGCCAGCACATAGTTGGAGCAAAAGATAGTCAAATTAGCTAGAGTTCTGGCTAAAATGTACAAAAGACAAAGGCAATAAAGACATTGATGGAAAAAACACTAAAGTGTTATGTGGCTGTTTTAAGTCAACTTGACACAAGCTAGAGTCGTTTGGGAAGAGAGGCCCTCAGCTGAGGAAATGCCCCTACCGCACATGCCTGTACTACAAGCCTGTAGACTGATGTGGGCTAGCCTAGCCCACTGTGAGCAGTGGCAGCCTGGGGCTGTGATGCTATAAGATATCAGGTTGAGAAGCCATGAGAAACTAGCAAGTAGCTTCCTCCGCCTCTGTATCAGTTCCTGCTCTGGGCTCTTGCCTTGAGTTCCTGGCCTGACCTCCCTCAATGATGGGGTGTGACCTGAGAGCTGTAAACTGGAACAAACCCTGTCCTCCCCAACTTGCTTTTAGTCATGGTGTTTATCACGGCCATGAAACCCTCACAAAGACACCTAGGATCCTTAGCTGAGCTTATAAGTGATTATAAATCCATATCAAAATAAAGCATACATACTGCATTCTGAGTCTCCAACTCTATATTGAATGTATATATTGGAGTTGGTCTGCACAGGTAGATAATTCACACATGGAATACTCTTTTAGAGTGACATGTATGTTTACATATGTTATTGTATATTGTTTTTCTTATATATGGGCTGGTGTAGGTGGGGCCTGGAATAACTTAGGGAAGATGTTGGAGGACCCTGTAGTGCAACTCTGTAACAGGAAGCATTGTTCTGTGCCCTCAATTCCTCTAGCCTGTATCGTCATCACCAAGAGAAGTGAGGCTTGGAGCTCCTTGGTACCCAGAGTTCTAGGGAGGTACACTGGATGTAGGGGGCTGGTGAGATGGCTCAGCAGTTAAGAGCACTGCTTGCTCTTTCAAAGTCCTGAGTTCAATTCCCAGCAACCATGTGGTAGCTCACAACCATCTACAGTGAGATCTGGTGCCCTCTTGAAGAAGACACCTGGCCAGTCGTTCTCACCAACTTAGACCACAAAACCCAATATGGACAAGTTCAACAGAACCGCCATATAGGGGCTGCCCATGCATGCTTCAGCATTGCCAGGGCATAAATTTCATTTCATTTTCATATGTAAGCATGTTTGGAAATAAATAATGACAAGTCATATCTCTCACATTTTATACAGGTTATACTTTTATGTCTTCCAGATAATTAATGTCCTCTGTCGTATTGAGTCTGGTTTGATTTCCTTTAGAGATAGCTAATGGGCTAACACAAGCTCTATGAGCCAGTTAAATCAACCACCTAATCTTACAGATGAAGCATTAAGCAGCGAAGAAGCATCAGCAATTAGCAAATTGCTTTGATGTGACTAACTGCCTGGCTCTTTGCATCACCAGCATGTTGGGCCTAAGTCCCAGATGAAGCTGTTGATCTAGACATGCTGAATGCAAAAGTAATGAGCGTGCACTTTCTTGTGCAAGGATGGTCCACCTATGGGAGCTCAGGGGGTGGTGGGCAAGGTGTAGGTGGGAGGGAAGAGACACAGGAAAGTGATTCCATTCTCTCTCTGAAAGGTGTTTCCTTCCCGACAAACCAGCAACAGATATAAGACCAATTTTCAAATGAAAAGAAGATGTTGAACTGCCCAATAAGATGCTGAAAATGCCCCGCTTAGCGAGGGTCAGAACTCATCACAGGGTTGGTCTGTCACTGGGCTAGTCTGAAGTACATCTGAGTGCATTTTATGACTTGGTCACAAAAGCTCACAGAAGCACAAGTTGCTTTGCAGACCACGGACAAAAGCCAAGCGATCAACCAGGAAGCAGTTTTCTTCATGGTGCAGGGGTAGCCACAGGCAAGGCCTCGCAGGGAGAAGCAGTTGGCACACAGAAGAAAGCATCAGGAAACCAGCATGAGGTGTGTACTGTGCCTTTGCTGGCGCTCGCTAGAAAGAGTTTCCCTGAGTTACTTCATGTGACTCAAGAACACGTGAAGGCACCAGGCTGACGGCTCAGTGGGTATCTGCTGCAAAGCCAGCCGCCCAACATGAAGATATCCTTTTTGAAACTGTCAGTGAGTGGATGAAGAGTCTGAAGCAGAGGGAGAAAGATCCATCAAATGCTCTTGGGTACATCTGACCAATGCTTGGTCTGGGATGAGAGTTCAGGTAACCTGACTCAAACCCTGCTTTCACCTGCTCACCCCACCTACATATACGTCAAACCTTCAGAGAAGGCTGCTGGGAATTGGGGTAGTGCTGTGGGAGAAAACAGAATTGAAAACCTGCTCGGTAAATGAGGAAGCTGGTGTCCAGACCTGGAAGTAAAGAGAAGCACCAGGAATTGAATCCTATTATGAGAAGAGGGAAAGGACCACCGCTCCACAGGCACCTGACTAAGGAAGCACCAGAGCGAACTTCCCAGTGCCAGCTAGGACCACGTACTTGAGCTGATTTTGGCCCCTCCACGACACCAGGAAGTAAATGGGGAAGCCTCATCTTTGGACACGTTAATAGATTTTTAGAGCAGCTTTTGTTTTAAATCTTTGTGTGTGTGTGTGTGTGTGTGTGTGCGCGCGCGCGCGTGTGCACGTGCTCAGGCATTTCTGCAGAGGCCAGGAAAATTGAGATGAGTGTCTGAATTTTCTCTGTTGCTTTGATCTATTTACTGTTGGACCAATACTACGCTCTCCTGATTCCTAAGTGAAAATTTAAATCATCACTTATTTGTAATAAACCAATATATATATACCAATATATATTTATATTCCACATATTCAGTAATCACTAAGTTAAGTTAAAATTTTAAAGTATTACCAACTTATACAATATAAATGAAATTAACTTATTTTAAAATTAGTTTTATTATTACCTTATTTCTCAGCTCCCACATGATAAATTTCAAAATCTCTTTTATAGGGTTTCTCAGAAAAGGCCTGTTAGAGATTGGTCTTTGTATTGTAATTTTCTAGCTTAGATTAGGTTGTGATGGCATTTAAACATTTTACTTATTTATTTATTTGTGTGTGTGTGTGTGTGTGTGTGTGTGTGTGTGTAGGTCAGAGGAGAGCCTGTGGAAGTGAGTCCTCTTTAACATTTGGTTCCGGGGATTGAACTCGGACTTTCAGAAGTGGTAGCAAGACCCTTGACCACCGAGCCATCTCACCGGCCCCTATAATGACGTTTTAAAATACTATTTTTCTTTCCAAACTTTTATCAATGTCCTTCTACAGATTTTAAAATTTCCCTTAATACAAAACACATTTTTTTTCTCGTTTTGTTTGTTTCCTTTTCTTGTCTCTAACAGAAGTTACTTCACTGGTTCAGTTTTGTAACTAGTTATTTAAAGCACATAAGAAGTTACTAGCTTTGTATGTTTGCACTTTAACCAGATGGCCCCCTGCACTCTCCCATGTTTAACTCGTTGGGTCACTTGAGGTTTTTTTAAGACTATAATCTGCAAATAATGATACCCCTGCTTCCTCATCCCAATATTTATGCTTCCTACCTCATTCCCTGCTCTAATTACATTTGTGAACACTTCAAGAACAATCATTAAATAATTATGGTGATAATGAGTGCCCTTGTCTTGTTCCTGACTTTAATGAGACTACGTGTAGCGTTTCACCGTGTCACCGTGTCGTGTTGGCTGCTGCTTTCTGGTGCAAAGATAGAGACAAGATGGAAAGTTTTAGAGCCATGACTTGAGGCCTTCTCTGCTATTAAGATCTAATAAAAGAAAAAAGGCAAGCGTTTTCTTATGACAGAATCTGAGATAAGCACACGGCTGTAATTCTCTGTTTGTATGGTGAAGTCTCCTAACAGATTTTTACATGATCGAGTGAGTTTCCAATACTGCTCTTTTGGAGCCTAAATTCAGCATAGTTGGCAATTCAAGTCCCAAGGATGAGTTTGCTGGCCTCTAGCTACCTTTGCTTTCCTCACAGGGTGAGTTTCCTGCTAAGGTCCTTCTGTGCCACATGGCCTCATTACAGCCACGGAAGCATAGTGCATATTCCTATAACCTTTGGATTTCTAGGGTGTGTGTGTGGGGTGACAACCCAATTCTCTTTCCATCTATAGCACACTCTAAGTCTGCATGCATTTCCATCTATAGCACACTCGAAGTCTGCATGCATTTCCATCTATAGCACACTCTAAGTCTGCATGCATTTCCATCTATAGCACACTCTAAGTCTGCATGCATTTCCATCTATAGCATACTCTAAGTCTGCATGCATTTCCATCTATAGCATACTCTAAGTCTGCATGCATTTCCATCTATAGCA
>PVIU01001497.1:0-211374 GCA_004026605.1 Ondatra zibethicus | reverse complement strand
TTCTCTTATTTCTCTGTTAAGTTTCTGTCTGGTTGACCTGTCCATTGGTGAGAGAGGAGTGTTGAAATCTCCTACTATTAGTGTGTGGGGTTTGATGTGTGCTTTGAGTTCTAGTAATGTTTCCTTTACATATGTGGGTGCTTTTATATTAGGGGCATATATATTCAGGATTGAGACTTCATCCTGATGGATTATTCCATTTAAGAGTGTAAAATGTCCATCTCCATCTCTTCTGATTGATTTTAGTTTGAAGTCAATTTTGTTCGATATTAGTATAGCCACACCTGCTTGTTTCTTAGGGCCGTTTGATTGAAAAACCTTTTCCCAGCCCTTTACTCTGAGATAATGTCTGTCTTTGTGGTTGAGGTGTGTTTCTTGTAAACAACAGAATGTTGGATCCTGTTTTTCGTATCCATTCTCCTAACCTGTGCCTTTTTATAGGTGACTCGAGTCCATTGATATTAAGTGATATTAATGACCAGAAGTTATTAACTGCGGTTATTTTTTTAGGGTTGTAGAGTTTGTGTGTTTCCCTTCTTTGAGTTGTGCTGGTGGAGGGCTTTTAGATGTCTGTGTTATTATGGGTGTTGTTTGCTTCCTTTAGTTGTGGTTTTCCTTCTAGTACTTTCTGTAAGGCTGGGTTTGTGGCTATGTATTGCTTAAATTTGTTTTTATCCTGAAATATCTTGTTTTCTCTATCGATGGTGAATGAAAGCTTTGCTGGGTATAGTAGTCTGGGCTTGCATCCATGGTCTCTTAGTGTCTGCAGCACATCTATCCAAGACCTTCTGGCTTTCATGGTTTCCATAGAGAAGTCAGGTGTTATTCTGATAGGTTTACCTTTATACGTTACTTGGCCTTTTTCCTTTGTAGCTCTTAATATTATTTCTTTATTCTGTATGTTTTGTGTTTTGATTATTATATGGCGAGGGGATTTTTTTTTGATCCAGTCTCATGTAGAGTTGGGAGTAGGTGTTCCAAACAAGAGAATCTTCTGGTGTGGGAAGTCCTTCTGTATATGTGTTGCTTTTATTGGTTAATGAATAAAGAAGCTGCTTTGGCCTATGACAGGGCAGAATAGAGCTAGGAGGGGAAAACTAAACTGAATGCTGGGAGAAAGAAGGTGGAGTCAGGGGAAACCATGTAACCGCTGCTGGAGAAAGATGTGCCGGAACCTTGCTGGTAAACCACGAGCCTCATGGTAAAATATAAAATAATAGAAATGGGTTAATTTAAGATATAAGAGCTAGCTAGTAATATACTTAAGTGATTGGCCAAGAAGTAATTTAAATAATATAGTTTCTTTGTGATTAATTTGGGAGTCTGAGTGGCCGGGAGCCAGCAAGTGGCCTCCTACTACAATCTTCCACAGAGATTACATTCTGGCAGTTTGTTTTTCTCCTGTTAATCTGTCTTTCCTTAGTCTAATTTTCAGAGCTACAGCCAGGGAACCTGGAACCCGGGGGGGGGGATCAGGGCAGAGGAAAGGTCCTTATGTGTTTACTAAATCTCTCAACAGCATGGAAAACCTTTGAAAATGGGAGCCAGCACCCAGCAGAGCTCCAGTTCCCAGCACCTACACCAAAATTCCTGGTGAAAAGCTAACTGGATGTTAAACTATGTGCTTCTAATATGCAAGCTGACCTAAAATTGAGATCCCCAGTAAAGATGATGTGCTCTGGGGGAAAGTCAAGGGCATTTTAGAGGTCAAGGCAGCATCTGTGTGTGCAAGTCTTGAGCTGCCCCTTTAAGATGTGTTTGTGGGCTGAGTATATTTGCCTATTTACTATGTTAGTAATTCTTCTGTACACACCTCACCCACTCAGTGATTGTAGTTGTGTTCTTTAGTCTAGTACTTCACGGGTCAGCAGGGCCCATGAGGGCTTTTCCTTACTCACCAGTGAACACAAGAGAATAGTTAGGTTAGAAGCCAAGTGCTAAAGTTTCCAGGGTTTGGCCATTCAGTTCCTCCTGGGATCCTGTAATTTGAATCTGATTCTTGGCAGTGCCCAGAAGGGAGATTTTTATCTTCCTTTGACTACTTCTCCTTATGGTTTTGTCTACACTGCTGCCAGCCAGTGCCTGCTCCTTGGTAATGTCTGCATTTGGGTATTTTATCATGTCTTTTAAGTGTTAGCAAAGAATGTCGTGAGAGTGAGAATGACCGGCTCCCACCTCTGTGCCAGGATCTTGCCATGTAGCCTTGACTGGCCTGTGCTTACTATGTTGCCCAGGCTGACCTCAAACTTTTGGCGATCCTCCTGTACCAGGATCAGAGTATGTCACCATATCTTGCTTGGAAGAGAGTCTTAATGGGAGATTTCTGAGGTCCAGAGCTGACTTGGTATTTGAAGAACACGTGAGACTCATCCTGATTTGTTCTTGCATTTTATAAGAAGGACAAATGTTGTAACGTTGTTGTGCCCCCTTTTCTCAGTATTTGACATGGATTGCTTTACCCTCAGAGGATTCTTCAGAATCTTTCTGCTTGGCAGCCCCATGGGAGTGGACCTAAGGGGGATGGGAGATGATCCTCACACATGACACTGATTATTATATTAAATGCTATATCAAGACAGCATTGCCTTTCAATTCTCTATTAGGTGTACTGATTAAGTCAAAGAGTCGAAAGTTTGGTTCTAAAAATGTTTTGCTGTTGTTGTTATTGTTGCTTTATTTTATTTTGTTTTTGGTTTTTTGAGACAGTTTCTCTGTGTAGCCCTGGCTGTTCTGAAACTAGCTCTGTAGACCAGGCTAGCCTCGAACTCACAGAGATCTGCCTCTTGAGTTCTGGGATTAAAGGCATGTGCCACCACCACCCGGCTTTTGAAAATGTTTTGAATGTTTCTCTAAGACTGAGCTTCTTTATTTAAAACCATTTCTCTTTCACCTCTTCTTCCTTCTTCACCTTAAAAAATATTTTTTAGGCAGTCTTTTTTTTTTTGTTGTTGTTGTTTTGTTTTTTGAGACAGTCTTGCCATGTAGCTCAGGCTGGTCTTGAGGGAGCAAGCTATGGCTTCCCAACCTTCAGCATTTTGCTGAAATTCACCCATATGCTGAAATTTCCTCCACTTTCTGGTGCTTATTTTCATAGCTATTCTCTGTTTATGATAAACAACCTTACGTTTTGATTCAGTATCTGTGTCAAGAATTTAACCAAAGAATGAAGATAAAAATGAATTGATTTAAAGATAGCAAGGGATTTTTTTGGGTGGCCTGCTGAAGTGTGCAGGGGGAGCGTAGATTTGGGGTGGTCCTCATTCTTCTCCAAGCACGGCACCCCTTTCTCATTACTATCTCGTTTCTTCCCCACCTCCTTTCTCTCTAAAGGGGTATTTTCCACTTTGCCCAGCTTGATTTACTCTCTGTTCCTCTTTTCTTCTCCTTACCAGTTTCTACTGCTGGGGATTTCCTTCTGTGACTTATCAATCCCTCTACATTCTTCGTTTTGCAATCAATGACCACATGCCCTCTAGTTTGTCACGGAATGCTGGGGTGACTAATGCTGGCATAGCTATGGGTCAGGCATGCTCTCTGCTTGCTTGATCTGGCCATTTTAAACATTTCTTTTAGCTCCTGGTCTCAGTGTGGATCACTTTTTCCCCTGTGTTCAACTGTTTGCTCCTCTCTGCTCAAGGCCAGGTCTTCAGCAGTGGGCGCTGTTTGAGTCATTTCAGCATTTTGTATGGAACCCAGGCTACCACGAATACATGGATGCATCCTAATATTGCTCATAAGCTGAGCAGTGTGTCAACCTCAAAACCATCAGAAGCATGGAAAAAGTATGAACATGCATGATTGATTGGTGATCAATCAATCAATCAATCAATAGACATAAGCAGAGGTTATAGACACACCTACACATGCAGGCGCACTCCCCTAAACATAAGAAAAACAAAACCCAAAAACCCTCTGTGTTGGTACATGGCATTCCAAGGCTTTACGCCAGTACTATGAGAGAAGGGCTTACTGGCTAGCACCAGGATGCAAAATATAGACAGTTGGCTGCTCTGTCCTGACTCTGGGGGCTGTTGAAGTCTGAAAACTGCACCCGTTGCATCTGACTCACCCCATCCCAGCGTGCGCGCTCTTTCTCTGCCGTCCTGTGTTTCTGTCTACACTGATGGGCTTAAGAAAACGTGCATTTGTACGCTACGCATGACCAAGGCTGTCTCCTGTTGAATCAGATTCTCATAAAAAAAGAGAAAAAAGGGGGTGGGTAGGGGAGCAAATGGGAAAGCCAAGGAACATTCTATATTTCTTTTAGACCAAAGCTTATTTTCTTGGCAGGCAAATGCTTTTTTCTCACCTTCTGACATACTCCTAATGGTCCCATTAAAATACATTTAGCCTTTTCTCCCTCCTCCATCTGCCAGCAGTCTGTGTCATTTGGTGAACGTCAGACAGGTTTTAAGTTCTGAAAAGTAGAGAACAGGCTCGAGCTGGAACAGGATCATATGTCTCCCCCACCTCAAAAATGTACCCCCTCCCTCATTTTGTTGTGCTGTGTCCAGTTGCAGCTGGATCTGGAGGCACTGGGGCAGCAGGAAGATGTCATTGCAGCTCGATACCGAGGAGGTATTCCCAAGAAGGCTGAGGAGACCTCTTCCGTTAAGCGTCTACTAGAGCACGTATCTTGACTGTTTTTCTTAGACATTTCCATGTAGCCTAGTAGAGATGGTTGCCAACATCCCTTCCATTTCTCTGAGTAGGTGATTTTCTATCTTGACTAGGGGGGTGCTGTGGAACTTCTCAAATTCCCTTCCCCATCTCCCAGAGTGACTCAAGATTCCTTCCGGGAAACCGCCCTTTTCTGCTTGTGAGGTGTTGCATGGTGTGGTTTTGAGGCCCCTGGCTCCAGCAGCGGAGGAGGAGCTCAGAAGGTTGTTGGGCCAAGCAGTCAAGAAGGGATCCAGCACCCTTTTCTTACTTCTGAAGACTTTCCAGGGGGTAGGAACCAAGCTAGTCTCTGACTCAGAGATTCGCAGATATTCAGAAGATGCCCATCATGGTGGCTGCGGTGGGGGCCTGCAGAAGCCTCCAGAGAGAAGGCTGGTCCAGGGGAGAGCAAGAGGAAGCCTGGAGCCAGATGCTGCTGTACTGATGCTTCAGAGCAGAGGAGGGGGACATCCTACCCTCTAAGGGCTGTTCGAACTGGCCTCTTGATGTTGCTTTGTAACTACATGTCTAAGGGTCTGGGTCCCCAGAAAACACTCAAACAAACAAACAAACAACAACAAAAAAAAAAACAGAGCATCTCCTCTCGGCAAGTTGAATATCTCTAATTTAAAAATGGAAGATCTCAATTTTATCTTTCTTTCCATTTCTAGATAGAGTCTCATGTAACTCATGTTGACCTCAAACTTGTTACATAGCCAAGGCTAGTCTTGAACTTCTGATCCTCCCATCTCTACGTCTGGATAGTGCTGGGATTTCAGGCGGCTACCCCTATGCAGGATGGAACCCAGGGCTCTGTGTGCACTAGGCAAGCACTCTGCCAACTGAGCTGCCTTTCCAGCCCCCTGAAAATAAATATGAAATGCTCCGAAATCTGAAAGTTTTTAAAGAGCTGACATGACTCTACAAGTGGAAAATTCCATGCCTGACCTTATGCGACAGACTGCAGTCAGAATGCAGGCATGCCAAAAATAATGTAAAAATTACCTTCAGGCTGTGTGTATGAAGTGTATACGAAGCATTAATGTGTTTCATGTTTAGACTTGAGTCCTAGCCCCATGATATCTCCGTAATACACGGATATTCTCAAGCCTCCTTTAGTCTGAAATGTATGACAGTCACTTCTAATACCAAATATTTGGGATACGGGACACTGGAGGCACACTGCTGACATCTGGAACACAGAATTCGCTGTGGCGAATGCCTGCACATTGTAGGTTCTTTAGCGGTCCTGCCTCTACCCGCTCCCTATGACAGTAGCATCTTCCATCTAACCATGACAACCCAAAACATCTCCAGACATTTATAAACATTCTGTTTGGACAGAATTAAGCCTCATAGAGCAAAGTGTTGTATTCTGTGGAACGTGATACCCATTGCTTTCTTTCTCCACCCCCACTTCCAAATGTCTACATACTGTTTGGGCAGAGAGCAGGTGGGATGTCAAGTCATATGTTTTTAATATTTGAATTCCAGCCTCTTTTATTAGATTGAAGCTCACAGAGTTGTCATTCTTTTTGGATGTCAACATGGTTGGATAACAGCAATTTTGTATGGCTCAGCCTAATATGGGCCCATGAAATCAGATTCGTACAACCTCAGTCATGAGGGGCCTCAGGACAGGGTCATGCCCTGTGGTGTTTATTAAACACCCTAAGAAGTGTCCTTATGCGAGGAATTGCATGATTTGAGGTGGGCAGGCTGGGGTGAGGGGAAGGAGAACTACAGAATGTGCTCAAATAAGCCTGAGAACAAACCACTGAGGAAAACGGGGAACCGGGGATAGTTTTACACTTTTCCCTGGCTGTGGGAAAGGGAAAACAATCCCACTGGAGTCGTAGGGCAGGAGGCTTTCTAGGGCCAGAGGGGAAGCTGGAGAGGACATGGAGGAGAATGGGCTCGCTCAGAGGGAGACTGCGTTCATTAGTCTTAAGCACCAACTGAATTCTCTGTGTGACATGCGGGACAGGAATAAAACACCAGCAGGACTCTGGGGGCAGGATTTGCCCCAGGAACTCACACAAACCTAGCTTTAGTGTATTCTGAAAACAGAAGCAATGACCAAACCTGCTCTGGGCATCTTCCCTTGCCCAGGTGGTCTTCCCCGGGCCTATTCATCTGGCTCAATTAGAGTCACAGCAAAGTATGAAATACACGGGCAATGAAGATATGGAGTTAACATGTGTTAATAATTATAATGGGCTGGGGATGGAATTCAGTGGGTAGAGTGTGTGCCCGACACTCCTGAGGCTGTGGGTGTGGAAGCGTACACCTGTAATCTCAGCACTGGAGGTGGAGGCAGGAGGGCTAGAAATTTAAGGTCATTCTTGGCTACATAGAGAGTTAGAATTTAGCCTGGATTAAAGACTTTGTCTCAAAAAAATCGTAATAAACATACACACACACACACACACACACACACAGAGTTTGCAAAGCTTGAGTTCCAGGTATATACGTACTTATTTGTGTTAGTAAAAATACTTTTAATTAAAGCAGGAGGAGCCATTATTCTTTTGGGAGCAGCTGTGGGCACTTTTACCTGTGGCATTGATTTATTTTAGTTTTTTCCCCCTTCCTCGTCCCTTCTCTTCCTCCCTCATTTCTCTGCCTTTCCTGCTTTCTTTCTTTCGTATCCAGCAGCCGTGGTATCACCAGGACAAGTTACCCCTACTCAGCGGGCTCCTCGTCCTTTTCTTTCCTGTTTCCTTCATGTCTGCCTCTGTGTCTTATCTCTTTGCACACTGGCGCGTTGACACCCGCATCTCCATCTGGCAACAGAATGCTGTTTACAGTCGGACCTGGTAGCAGGCAGAAGAGAGACTGAGGAGGCAGTGGAGGGCTGTGTGGACTTGGAGTCCACACCTTGGTGACTGTAGAGGGGATGTGATTACTCCCACAACAGCACAAATCTCAAGGGGAGACCTGGGATCAGTTTGCAGACAGTGCCATTCAGCATGAGCTCCACATTTGCTATGCCACAGGGCTTGAACTCGGCTCTTCCGAATTCATGGCCTAAGATGTTCTGTTGTGAGAATTCATTCCAATAGCCAATTGTATGGGGTGACTTATCCCAATGGGTACGGTCTTCCCAAGAGAGCTCAAGACCCTTCTTCCTGAGGTTTTATTGGATCACGTATCTCCAGAGAAGACCACACCCATTGAGCTAAGCCTCCCTGATGTGGGATGCCCCTCTGTATGCTGTGAATATGTTTTGTTACTGTTGGTTAATAAAGAAGTTACTTTGCCCTATGGCAGGGTAGACTATAGCAAGGCAGAAAATCCAAACAGAGATACAGGGAAAAAGAAGGCAGAGTCAGGGAAACACCAGCAGTCGCTGGGGAAGCAAGATGTGAGGTAACAAGCCATGAGCCTCATGGTGAGATATAGAATAATAGAAATAGGTTAATTTAAGTTGTAAGAGCTAGTTAATAATAAGCCTGAGTTAATGGGCCAAACAGTTTGTAACTGATATAAACCTCAGAGTGGTTATTCAGGAACTGGCAGGTGGGAGAGAAACCTCCAGTTACATCTCCCAATACAATTGGTTGTCAGCTCAAGTAAGCCACCCCATACAATTGGCTATCGGACAGAATTCCCACAACAATGTTCCTTATCCGTGAGTTTTCCCAGAACAATGGGCTGTAACTAGTGATTGAAATCTAGTAGTCTTGGTCAAAAATTACCTCCCAAGTAAAGATCAGGAATGACTCCCACTTCTGTTTCCCTTTTTTTTTCATAGGCCCTAATTTGTGCCTTGCACTGTATTCAGTAGGTTGCCTCCTCTAGCCAGGTCTGGACTCTTTAGTCTTTGTCTTGCTATGTAACCCAGGCTGGCCTCCACCTCAAGATTTTCCTACCTCTACCTCTTGAGTGCTGGGATTATAGGTGAGTACAATGCCCAGCAGGGCCAGACTTATTTGCAAACCAGAAAATGCATGTGGACTTATTATATCATAGCTTTCTTAGGACAGCAATGCCCAGTATTGACTTAATATTTGAATCTACCTGTGCAGCATTTAGGTGGGAGGCAGGAAACAAAACACAAAAGAAAGATACTCAGTGGGCCACTCCTCTTGACTCATTGTGTGGTAGGGGTGACTTTATTTTATGATCCGTTTGCCTGGCTCCCGATCAGGAGGTTGGAAGGAAGAAGAGGGTTTGTACATATCCTTAGGTCATGTAGACAGAAGGCTTTCAGCTGTGGGAACTAGCAAGGGGGGCCCAGTGGGTGGAGAAAAACCAATCCGGTGGGATCCGGCAAGAGGCAGAAAAGCCTTCTGTCTACAGGTCCAGACACAGACTTACTGGAAGCCAATGGAAGAAAACCTTGGAGACCTGTCACCTAATTTACATTTATAATTTTTAGATTTATTTGAAAAGATGTGTGTGTGTGTGTGTGTGTGTGTGTGTGCGTGTGTGTGTGTGTTGGGGGTATATGTACGTGAGTGCAGATGTCCGTGGAGCAAACCCCTCTGAAGCTGGAGTTAGGGGTGATCCTTGTGAGCCATCTGACAAGGGTTCTCATCACTGAACTTGTGTCCTCTGTAAGGGCTGCACATGCCCATGCTCCTAACCACTCTCTAGTCTCCTGCATTTATACTCTTACATGTGCTTTACGTTTTAACTCTTGTGTAAATGTTGGGTCTTGCCTTGGTTGTGGTGGCTCATGCCTGTAATCCTAGCATTTAGACTTTGAGGAAGAAAGATGTCTATGAGTTTGAGACCAGCTTGGGCTACCTAGTGAGTTTTAGGCCATCTTGGGATAGCCTTAGAGCATGTCTCTTAAAAACAAACCAACCTCAAATACCCCAGTGATAACAAAGATAACAAAACAAACAGACAGAACCATTTTAGATTTAGTGAAATATGAGCTTACCTCCATATATCACAGCACTGCTTAGGTAAGTGTTTCTCATGTTTTCAATAAACCAGGCAAAGGAAAAGAAGGAGGCTTAGGGGAGTTCTAAGGGTCAGGATGGGGGTGAAAAAGGAGGGTTTGTCCACCAAAAGGATCAAGGAGTTGTGGGGCTGGCTCAGTGGAGAAGAGTGCTTTCTTTACAAGCACAAGGGCCTGATTTTAAGCTCTCAGAGCCAGGTAACAAGCCGGCTGCAGTTGCAAACATTGTCTCCAAGTCTAGTGCTGTGGGGTCAGATCAGGGGATCACCGGGGCTCCATGACTGTCAGCCTCGTTGTGAGCTCAGTGAAGGACTCTGTCTCAAGGGAATAAAGGATAGAGATACAGAGAAAGGGAGGGAAGAAAAAACAGAGAGAGGAGAGAAAGAGAGAGAGAGAGGAGAGAGGAGAGAGCCAGAACTCTCAACAGTCAAGATAACTTCCCCTGACCTCTGTACACACATGTTCATATAACACACACACATACCCATGCATACATGCACACACGCACGCACACACATGCACACACACACACACACACACACACACACACACTTAAGAAAGGAAGAAGAAAAGAAGCAAATCTGCATGGGACCCTACTACCTCCAGCTTCATTGAATCAAATGGGTGTCAGCTCCATTGTGAAATCTATTCAAATTCTGTTTGCTTCCATTCACTAGTGACATAGAGGAGGGCATTGTGGGCTGAGGGATGAACCAGCTTTCTGTTAGTGTATACAACCCCCCCCCCCCAGACATTCCACTTACAAAGAAGGAAGGTTTACTTTGGCTCATAGTCGGTGGTCAGCTGGTCCCATTGCTTTGGCCGTGTGCTGAGTCAGCACACTGAGGTGGGAACGTGCGGAGTAAACGCCTTACCTTGAGGTAGCAGAGAAGCAAAGAGGGGCAAAAGGAGACACATCCCCAGTGCCCTAACGTCATAGGCCCCACCTCCTAACAACACACAGGCCAGAGACCAAGCTTTCAACACTTGGGCCTGTGGGAGCACTTACCGAGACTCTAGCAGTGCGCAGACATCTGGGAGTATGGCTTAGCAAGGGGCCTCTGCTGTGCCGAGGTGTGGGCAATTCAGGACATATGAACTATATTAGCTATACACTATGGGGAGATTAGGGAAATAACGCATAAATTTTCCCCTGGAAGAAGACAAGCAAAGGACATCTTCAAGCCTACTGAGGCTCTAAATGACCCAGGCTAGCATGCTACAGCAGTTGCTGGGCAGAAACTTTACATAACACAAGGTCTGTGTTCAAGTCACACTGGGCCTCAGCGGCCATCTCCATTTGTCTTCCAGGGTGACAAAGGACCAAGCCAGAATTGCCTGAGAGCGATTTTGCTTGCATTCACAGCCACTTCCCTCTCAATGGTGTATGTGTATTTAGAGTCTCCAGAGTGCTGGCTCATTCACAAGGGAAGGGACGTCCTACTCACCACCCTTGTTGTGGCTTTAAGTAGACACTGTTTTTCTGATCTTCCTACCTTGAAAGAGCTGACTAGGGACACTTGAGGCTGCTGTGCCTCACCCTGGTGGCAAACAAGGCCACTGCAGACCCATCAATCAGCCTGACTGGACAAATGCTTTGAGAGTTGCCTGGGTGGCAAGTGGGTGTGGGCGTGGCCCCCACTTGTCCAGCCTCTGGGCAGAATTTGTTCAGAGGCCCTGGTGTTCTTAATACAGTATGACTAGGTCATCTTCCCCCCCTTTCTCATTCATTCTTTACTAATTGTCCTCAGAAGCCCAGCAAGCTTTCCATTGTGAACAGTTTCATGTCAACAGCGAAGACTCGGTATAGCGCATGTCAAAAAGATGGCTCAGCTGTAGAGAAACAAAGAAAGCCTTCTTCTTCTCTGCACTCTTTGGGAATGTTTAAGCTTTAATTTCTTTTCAATAGGTGATGCTACATGAACCATATTGACACCAACAAATAGTAAAAGCAACAACAACAAAACATGAACAGAAAAAGAGAATTACAAGCAGCTCCTTGCTTTCCAAGTGCAGAGCCTTGGGTCTCACTTTACTTTATTTCTGAGAAGGCAAGACCAAGATGGGAAACTATTATTGGTTTTCCTAAGGTAGAGCCATCACCCCAGCAGTGGGTCTAGGGACGTAGCTGCAGCTGTGTGATTCCTCCATCCCCTGTCCCTCTAGAGCGGCGGTCCTCACCCTTCCTAATGCTGCAGTCCTTTAATAGAATTCTTCATGTCGTGGTGACCCCAGCCCTAAAATCATTTTCGTTGCTATTTCGTCACTGTCATTTTGCGACTGTCATGAATCATAATGTCAATATCGGATCCGCAACCACCTTGAGAGAGTCAATCGACCTCCCAAAGGGGTCACGACCCACAGGTTGAGAACCAGTGCTCTAGTCCTGCTGTACCTGTGTCTGCTCCTTGGAGAAGATGTAGGGGAATATGGGTTGTAGGAAAGGTGCTGTGCCCCGCCCCCACTGAGGAATGGGACTGGGTGTGATGTTTGAGCTCTGGACTTTGGGCAGGCTGTGATATTCAGTCATTAAAGAGGATGGCGGGAACCGAACAGGGCAGGACACCGGGTGGAGGGTGGTGAATGAACAAGACCTTTTGCCTAAGTTTTCCAAATGAGTCTGGAGGCTGTGAAGAAGTAATGCATACTGATAATAAAGGCTAGGTAATTTATAGTAGCTTTCTGACAATTGCCTGTTTTCTCCACCAAAAGAAATTAAAATATAGTCGTGATCACACAGTTAAAAAGAACATCAATTAACCAACAAGAAATCTGGATGGTTGAAAAGTTTACTGATCTTTAGGAAATGTAATTTGCGTCCACATTCTAGTTTGTCCCTCCTCCTCCTCAGATCCTGGGAGATAAACAGATCTCCCGGCTGTAGAAATAGCCTGGTCTCCCCTCTGAGTTCCCACAGCCGCCATACTCTCTGAGAGAGGTTCTGGACCAGTATTATTAACACGAGGGCTCAAGCAGCCAGAAACAGGACTCTGGGGCAACAAACACAGAACAAGAACGTTCCAGCAGCTCCTTGTCAGTAAAAGGCACGCCGAGAGATCTGCATCCCTCGGGTCTCGGCTTTCTGGCTCCGTTACCCGGCTTCATTGCCACTGAAATATTTTCCTTTGGGATGATGGATTGTCGCTGTCTAAACAGGGGCCCTTTCCCTCCTGGGCTTGCCCTGCCCTTTTCCTGGGGACATATAAAGGGTTTGCTTGAAGGACCTTCTCTGGCGTGGCAGAGGGGCAAACAGAATCCAGGCTCTGTGGGCTCGGCCTGGGCTAAGTAGCCCTTTCATTGGGCTAGTCAACACCTTTTGTTGCCAGACCCTTCAGAACTGATCCCATATTAACCCGCTTTGAGGTGGGTTGGAGTGGCGTGTGCTCCAATGGCTTCCAGAAGCGATGCAGGCGGAATACCGCTTCCTTTGGTTCCTCACTCAGGGAATCTGCTTTAAAAAAAAAAAAAAGAAAGAAAAAAAAAACCCGGAAAGCTTGTTGGGCTCAATTTTGGTGGTAAGCAGAATACATAACCGGAGACAGTTAAAGCCTGTAGGAAGTTCCCACTTAACACATTTGCTTCTATGAATCTTCACATTTTTACATCCTGCCCTTCCTTGATTTTCGATTTCCTTTCTATGAAATTTTCATGAGGTGGTTCCTTCTGAAAAGAAAAATCTTAAATCACACATAATTATGTTTACTCAGACTCTTTTTAGCGTATGACCTCGAAGGAACTGAGAGGGGACGCCTCAGAGCCCATGGAATGGTCCAGAATGGGCCATGGCAGGAGTGGGATGGCTCTGGGGTGGGGGTGGCTTTGAGGTCTGAAGATGCCCTCTGAGCTGGTTGTGTGATGCTTGGGTTGGCAGGAAGGTGACTATTCAGTGCTAGTTAAGCTGGGAGATGGAGAACCCCATAGACTATCTTGTCTGCCCGCAAATTTCCTTCTTTTTTGCTAAAACTATTAACATTCTGCCTATAGGAAGAAGTTCATACGGTGTATGACAAACTCAGAAGCATTTTTTTGTTTGTTTGCTTTGGTGGGATCGAGCAGGCACAGCAGACAGAGGGGTTCTAGGAAGAATTTTGCTCACATAAATGCTTTTGTTCAAACTTTCAAACACCCAAATTAACTGAATTATTTAATTTAGAGGTAGGATCTGACTATGGTTGGCTGTTTTGGCTGTGCACCGCCTGCCCGTTCTCCCCAGTGCTGGGATTGCAGGTGTACCACCATGGCTAACTCAGCCTCCAGATATTTTGTTCAAACTCCAAGTCCTTAGAAATCCTCTCACTGTTATGCCCATTGTGTTGCTAAGTTGGCAATGAAAACCAGCGAGGGCTTTTAAATCCACCCTGACATCTGTCTTGTGCAGAAGCCTGGGAAAACATGCATGGTTTCATCTTTAAGAACCTGACTGTCTACAAGTCCGGGTGAGAGTTATGGACAAGTCAATTGGAGAACAGTGGTTGAGGGACCTAATCTAGTTTCTAGTTCAGAGCTCTGCACATTAAAGAAGACTGGTGATGTCAGGCCACTCAGGGAAGTGTTAAACTTCTGGCCATCAGAAGATGACACAATTTAATCTCAGAGCTGGGAAAGAGGGAGGTTAATGTAATTATTAGGATCTGTGTGCAGAAGGTGGGGCATACATCAAGGCTTGAATGGTGGGGAGAAAGAAATTACACACATTAGAAAGAGGGTATTCCAAGTAAATATCTACAGTGGAGACCCAGGGAACAAAAGCTTGGTTGGACCAGAGGGCATACACTGACAGAGGGCTGGGGGGAAGAAAAGTGGAGTTGCGGGAGGTTGAAAATCAGCTGGAGCTGGGCGGTGGTGGCGCACGCCTTTAATCCCAGCACTTGGGAGGCAGAGGCAGGCGTATCCCTGTGAGTTCGAGGCCAGCCTGGTCTACAAGAGCTAGTTCCAGGACAGGCTTGATAGCTACAGTGAAACCCTGTCTCAAAAAACCAAATAAATAATAATAAAATAAAAAAAAAGAAAATCAACTGGAGTTGAAACTTGGGTAGCAGCAGTTTGATAAAACCCGTAGGAGCTACTTCTCTTTGGAGAGAGGGACACACTAACTCAAGGTGGACATTGGTGATGGTTTTGAATACCAACTTCAGAGGATCCAGAATCGCCATGGAAACACACTGTGAATAGATACAGGAAGGAGTTTCTAGATTAACTGAGCTGGGAAGATGGGACACAAATGTGGGTGGCACCATTCTGTGGGCTGGTGCCCAGGCTGCCTAAAAAGGAGAAAGTTACTTCTCTTGTTGCTGGCACTAAATCCTAGCAATTTAACTAATATCCCAAGGCAAACATCAAAAGTCTGAAATCCCTCAAAGTCAACCCCTTTTTGAGCATCCACTTGGCGTCATGAGTGGACACTTTCACACCTGACCTCGGGCTATCTGTGGTAGTCCAGGTGTAGGCACACTGGGGGGAAAATGTATAAAATGACCTACAGACTTGTATAAGAGGTGTATGTAAAACTTAAGTGGCCAAGTGTGGTGGCACACACCTGTAGACGAACTCAGGCCTCAAGTGGCAGAGTCAGGAAAATATTTTCTGCCATTCTGTGGGCTATTTAAAAAATTCTGTCCATTGTGTTCTTTGTGGGGGGACAATTCTTAACTTTGATTAAGTTCAATTTGTCTTTTTTTCTCCCTTGCCTGTGTTTTGATGTCCTACCCAAGAAATCACCTTCAAATCCAAGTTTTGAAGATGTTCTACTTTTTTCTAGGAATTGTATAGTTTTAGGTTTTTCTTACCTTTGGTCTGCTTTGAGTTAATGTTTGCATATGGTGTTAAGGATCCACCTTCATTCTCATTTGTATATTTAATTATTCTAAAATCCACTATTGTCCTTGCTCTATTGGATGGTCTTAATGCTTGCTGGAAATTAACCAACCATAAAGGCAAGTGTTTATTTCTGACTCTGCTCTGTCTTGTTGGCATGTCTTTGTACCAGCACCAAGATGTGCTTGTTATAGAATTGTAATAAAACTTCTGATCAGAAAGTTTGAAATCTCTAACTTTGTGCTCCTTTTTCAAGATCATTTTGCTAGTCTCTGTGTCTTGAGAGTCTATATGAATTTTTGGAGGGATTTTCTGTTTCTAAGAAACAAAAAACCACTGGGATTTTGATGGAGACAGTGTTCAATCCATGGACCATTTTGGGTAGTATGGCTGGCTTAATGATATTGTGTTACAATCCATGAAAATGAGTGTTTGTCCATTTCTTTATGTGTTCATTAGTTTCTTTTTAGCAAAGTTGAGTTGTTTTTATTTTATATATCATTTTCCTTTTTGGGTAAGATCTTTCCTAAGTAGTTTGTTCTTTTTGATACGATTGCAAATTGAATTGTTCCTGCAATTCAGGCAGATGTCTTGGCCTTACATGATGACCAAGTCTCCCTTCTCCAGAGGCTGGGTAATACTAATTAGGATGAGAGTCCAGGCCACCCAGAGGGTCACCTTTGTCCTAAGAAGGGACTGCAATTCTGAATCAGGTAGGAGTCAGGCCTCACTTAGAGCACATCTGGAGGTGTTAGCGCATCTGGGGTTGTCCAAAGTCTTTGAATTTTAGAGACACATTATTTAGTACACCTTATTCAGTGCCCAAGGACAAACAGCTTCCTCCCAAATACTACAAGCAAAGAGAAGAGAAATGTCACAGCTGTTGGGAGGTCATTAGTGTGGGTTGAGCTTTGTCTGTTTTTATTTATTTATTTATTATTGTGTGTGTGTTTGTGCGCATGTGTACGCGTACATGTGAGGTCAAGAGTTCAAGGGCAACTCTGTAATTGGTTCTCTCCTTCTACCATGGGTTCTGGGAATCAAACTCAGGTCTTTAGCCTTGGGAACAAATGCCTTTACCCATTAAGCAAAAACTGCATAGCACAACTTCTGCCCTCCCCTCCCCCGAGTTCTCTGTCTCCTGCCTCCTTCAGAGAAATGTACAAACCCCACTGTAACTGCCTTGAGTTGTTGCTGGGCAAAGGCAAGTTTGCAAAAAAAATCTTACAAATTAAGAATAGAGCAACATGGTGGTGGTCTCATCATCTGAGCATGGTGACATGAACCACTCTTATCTTGGTGACATCAGGAATTCATAATTGCTGGGTGTGGGCCACATTTTTTTTTATTCCTGCACTCAGCAGGCAGAGGCAGTTAGATCTCTGAATTCAAGGCCAGCCTGGTCTACATAATGAGTTCCAAGGAAGCCAGGGCTACGTAAGGGGACTGTCTTAAAAGCAAAACAGCATAGGTTGTGATTGTTTTTGAAACAGGGTCTCATTCTGCATATTAGCATACCTTGGGATTCATTATGTAGCCAAGGCTGGTCTATTGTGGCCCATTTCTAACTTTAGGGCTTCCTGAGCTTGGAGTTAGAAGGGGCTTCTCCTGGGGATAGCATGGTTGTGACCCAGTAGGTCTTTGTTGGCTTTGGAAACAAGGACGATTTTTCTATATGTTTCAGTAGACCTAGCGCTAGAGAACCCTAGGCTGCTTGGACAGGGGATGGTCCAGGAGTGGAATAAAGTAAGCCTGATGTCTGCAGGCCAGCCTCATAGGCCACACCTGTGGACCTCTGTCACAAGCTACCTGTGTGACCACTACAATGGCAATCAGACCCTCTTGATATATCTCTTCAATTCCGGAAGGCATAGAAGGCACAGAAGGCGAGGGCCACATCGTTCTTCAACACAGTATTTTACCAGGTGAGGTTTTGCAGCCTCTAGGACCTGGGGCTCTGCTTTGTGTCTGGCAGCTCCACAGAGCTGTCTGCAAGGAGAAATGGATACAAAGTCTACAAACAGTACACTGCAAAAGGCACATTTTATCTCCCTCTCCAGAACCTCAGAGAGAGCCAAGCTTGGTGGCTTGCCAGACAGACTGGACTCCTTCCGTGTGATGTATAGTGTGCACTGGGGGTGAGCATCTTCCTGCATAGCTCAAGATGGCAAAGAAGGGGATGTGGGAAGGAGGGTGGGTTAGAGGAGAAAGATTTGTCAAGAACCCATTAGACAATGGGCTAAGAACACAATCAGACTTAGAGCAGAGACCAAAAGAGAAAAACAAAACAAAAACCAAAACCAAAGGTAAACAGATTTTCCCACTTCCTTTCTTCCTGTGTACCTAATCTGTGTGGGCAGAGAGGTTGGGAGCTGATTACTGTTTTGGGGCCGCTGATTATAACCCACATGTGGAAAGATTAGGATCAAGGGATTCTGAAGTTACTAAACCTTCCTCCCTCTCTCCTCACCTGTCCCTCTTTCCCTAGCTGTAAGGTCCCGAGTTCTTCTCTAATCTCTGTTGACTGTAAATCCCTGTTTGGTCAGGTAGAGGATTTGCTCTGAAAATTATGGGTTGGGGACAAAATTCCTTGGTGTCCTATCAGAGCTTTCTATATGCGCCCTCACACCTAATCTTTCTGCCACACATCTGTCACCTGTCACTGCCACTCTCGACCGGCTGGATCTTTCCCAGCGTGTGCGTGTGTGTGTGTGTGTGTGTGTGTGTGTGTGCGTGTGTGTTGTCTCCAGCTTCATTCATCGGCTCACCGAATGAAAAGAGCTCCTAGCTCACTTCCAACAAATCCCAGAATCCTCCCGTTCTGGGTATTTTTAGCACTCTGACATCATTTTGCTGACTTTATCTTCATGTGTAACCAGGCTCCCCTAAGGGCACGGCAGGCTCTGATATGACGGTGCTATCACCACCCACTAGAGGCATTCAAAGTGGGTGTCTTCGGAGGTTCTGGCTAAGCATCCACGTGCCTCCTCACCTGATACCCACAGGCGGATGCTGCAGAGGCGGCCACAGTGCCACCCAGATGGACAGGAAAGACCGACTGCAAAACTTTGATAATAGACCGAACAGAAGATGAGGTAGCTTCCACTTCCTGACCCAAGCAGGCGGTCCTGTTGTGCCAGGCAACAGCTGTTTGGTATCGAGGCAAGGCCAGACTCTAGCTGGAGAGGGAGTATGATTTGGCATGCCATTTAGATGTAGGGACCACTTCTGTTGATGGGGTAGACTCGGCCCCCGTTCACAGGCTGTCTCAAGTCTAATGCAGGTGTTAAAATGATAGAGCTGGGACGAGTGAGATGGCCCAGTGGGTAGAGGCTCGGAACCCACGGGGGGCAGGGATTGTGACCTCTGACCCTTACATATGTGTTTTGTCATTCCTCCCACCCCTACTAATAAATAAACTAAATTAAAATGTTAGCGTGGGAAGGGAGCAGAGCCTGATGCTAATTTTGCAGGTGAGACATGGGTAGTATGGTGGGGAGCCAGATTGCTCGGCACATCTTAAGAACTGTCACACACCACATGTACTTTCCAGTCATTTTTGCTTCTGTCATCAATAGAAGGTAGGAAAGAAAAGATATATAGATGTCTACATGGATGTGTTAATACATACGAATGTAATAATGATTTCATTGTGGTGCTAGGTATCACACCTAGTGCCTTGTGCATGGTGAACATGTATTCCACCACAAACTTGCTTGATTCCTATGTCGGACATTTATGATATCAGTTTGTCTCATTATTGGTGATTAATTTTAATTATTTTCTTGGCTTTGTCTGCCAAATTTCTCTTCTGCAAAGCTAGGGTTGTCAATGGCGGGTTGCTTGCCTAGAATTTGTGGGGTGCTGGGCTCCACCCTCAGCACCAGAATCGTTGTATTTTTATAATTAGTAGGTATCACACGGAGTCAAACGCTGCAGCTCTACAGTTTGCAATTTCTCTACAAACTTTGGGCCATTAGCTTTTGAATTTTTGTGTGGCTCTTGAGTTATTACTGCAGTGGAAATCAAGTGCTTATTTTCTGATTTTATTATTCACATTTGTGGTCATCTTGTTATCACAAACTTTTTCTTCTCTTATTTGTTTATTTGTCTATATCAGTATAGACTTAGGGATTACTTTTCATTCAGTGGAATCTGTTACTCCCATTATTTTGGTGTTTAAATTATCCCTTACTTGGTTGATATGAATCCTTTCTGAATTTTTTGGTTTTTTTGTTTGTTTTTTTGAGACTGGATTTCTCTGTAACTTTGGAGCCTGTCCTGGAACTAGCTCTTGTAGACCAGGCTGGCCTCGAACTCACAGAGATCTGCCTGCCTCTGCCTCCTGAGTGCTGGGATTAAAGGTGCCGCCACCATCTGGCTCTGAATGGTTCTTGCTGAGCTTTCCTAAGTCTATAGATCTTGTTATAACTGACACACAGAGAGTTTATACTCGTGAGGAGGATGGCTGGATGCTTTGACAAACATTTGTGGCTGTGTAACCACCATAACCATAGCCAGGGTGGTAATGAGTCCATCATCTTGGAGACTGCCCCGAGCCTGTTTACAGCTAGCCCTCTCCCTGGAACCCATGTTCCTGGCTAGCAGTGCTTTGATTTTTGTCTCCAGTTTTGCCTCTTTAGAGTATTTTTGAATATTTTGAATTCAAAATTTTGGGATGTAGCTCAGTGGCAGAGCCCTTGTATAGCATGCTTGGAGAAAGGTACAGATTTGATCGGTCCCCAGCACTCAGAAACAGATGAGAAGATAGAGAGGAGAAGAAGAGAGGAGTGGAGAGGACAAGAGGGGAGAAGAGGAGGAGGGGAGGAGCGGGGAGGATTTGGAGAGGGCGTGGAATTCAGAGCATGCTCATTAAACAAAAGCGTTACAACAGAGCTGTGACCCAGCCCCAGACTGTATTTTTTGTTTGTCTTCTTTTTCTGGGTTTATTTTGACACCCATCCATGTTGCCTGTACCCGTAGCTCATTCATTTTTATTGCTGAGTAGTATTCTGTGGTATGGATAGTCCCCTGACTAATATGTTTGGAGTTACTCACAGGTAGTTTAGTTCTTGAAATAGGGTCTCACTCTCTGTTGCCCAGCCAAGGCTGGCCGGGGATTTACTATGTGGCCCAGACTGGCCACAAATTTATGGCAGTCCTCCTGTCTCAGCTTCCTGAGTGCTGGGTTTAAAGCTATGAGCCACTATGTCTGGCAGTTCCCAGTTTTTTGACAGTCAAAAGAATGCTGCTGTGAACATTGCATCCAAGTCTTTGTATAGACGGATGCTTTCATTTTTCTGAGGATACAATGGTGATGATGGCCAGATAGTATAGGAGGTAAATATTTCACTTTTAAAGAAACAGCCAAGCCATTTTTCAAAGTGGTGGTACCATTTTCCCTTCTCCCCCCATCATTGCTGTACTGGCATTCTAGCTGCACTGTGTCCTTGTCAACACTTGGTGGTCTCTGTTTTAGGCAAGTCTAATAGGTGCATAGTACTATTTCATCTTAGCTTTAATTTTTTTACTGATAATCTATGAGCATCATTTCACCTCCTTGTTTGTCCTCCATATTTCTTTTCTGGTGGAGAAATAAAGATTGAGTTAAAAATCTTTTGCTCATCTAAAATTTGTGTTGTCTTCTGACTGTGCCATTAGAGTTGCCTTCTGGACCCAAGCTCTTTGTATTTATTTTCTTAGGTAAAAGTTATATACTGGTCAGTGTGAGCGAAGTTATAGACTCAGGATCCTTGGGCCTATATCTTTTTCTGTAAAGGTTCACCTGACAAATATTTCAGACCCAGTGGGCTCTGTGGTCTCAGTGTGAAAGCTACCCTAGGCACTATGCAAATGACTGAGTACATCTGGGAGTCAATAAAGCTTTATTGGTAAAGAGAGAAGGGTGTATTTGTTCAGTAGACCATGGTTTGCCAGTTCCTGGCTTTGGCTTTGATCTCTAGCACTAGATGGAATGCAAGATCTTGATAGAGACGCAAGTTCGGGAGTTTGGTGGTTGGGTGCCAAAGTCCACCACACTTCATTCATACATAGAACTGTACGATATTCAGGCAGGGAGTTGCTGTAGCATGAGACCCGTTTTCTGAGTTATGTTTTGAACCCTGCTATCTCAGGATGCCTGGTCACAGGAGCCAGGTCAGCAGGGTGAGGGCGCGAGAGGAATGGGGTGGTGTCCTTCCCAGTTCTCGGTGCCTATTCCTGACGCAGGCGTGCATTTGGAGAGGTTTCTTAGTACATGCTTCTGGACTCCACCTACTGCTTCAGAATCTCCAGGGTGGGCTGGATTATCCTTTCCTAATTTTAAAGTGTTTTCTAGGTGTTGCAGGTGAGGTTAGATGGGGACTTGTTCTACAGTGCTGAAAAGAGGTCCCTTAATGAAGAGATAAGAACAATCTCAAATTACTCCATTGATGCTTCTAAAGGGCTGACAACAGATTTAAAAGTTAAAAAGTAGCTAAACTGCTTCTTTGTAAACCCTCTTTCAAAAATTGATTGCTCCTATTGAATTTCTTTTTTCTGCTAAGGTGTTTATCAAGCATATTTTCATGCATACTGAAAAACAAACAAACTTCAGAATATCATCCACTGGATTAAAAAAATATCAGTTACTAGACTAGAGTGAAAAGTTTTGTAGAAATTCAAGCCCTTACCATTATACACAAGGAGAAGTTGTTCAACTCAATCATACCTCGGAAGGATTAAATGTCTTCAGACAAATAGTTGGCTGTAATACTGGGGGATTCATATTTTTGAAAGGCTCCATTTTTTGTAGAACTTTGACTGACATCTTTTGATAATCCCAGTTTCCCCCAGCAGTTGATGCAGCTCCTTTTTTTGGAAATGTTGCTTTGTGCTTTGCATTTTGACAGTGATGCTAGAATACAGAATATTCTGTTTGCAGTGCAAAAGTATATTAGGCAACATTAAAAACATCTTAAAACAATGGCTTGCAAATTGCCTTAGAACTAAGACAGGGACTCTGAAGATATGTATTTGTGATATGTTGATATAAAACTATGCTATTTTTATATGTTTCTTAAAAAAAACCTTCTAGTGGGGGAGGGAGTCAATTAGAACAAAGTGTGAAAATACCATAATGATATCCATGACTTTGTATACTAATCTTAACAACTCCTTTAAATTTTTTTTTAAATTAAAAAAAAATCCTTCTATTACTTTCTTAGTTTTTTGGGGTGGACAAATCAGAATATATGAGATTGGGAAGTTTGTTTACTTTATTCTTGTGTGTGTGTGTGTATGTGTGTGTGTGTGTGTGTGTATGTGTGCGTGTATGGGGGGGACAGAGATCAACAGTGGGAGTCATTCCTCAAGCACCATCCTTGTGTTTTGAGGCAGGGTCTCCGTGGCTTGGAGCTCAATGATTGACTAGGTTTGTCTCTGACTCCTTAGCATGGGGAGTCTAAATGTGGCTTCCAGAGTTGAACTTGGATCCTCATGAGTTTTTGGCAAGCACCTTACTGACTGAGCTGTTTCTCTGGGTGCTATACAATATCAGAGGCTTATTTCTCACTTCTCTGGAGGCTGAGAAGGCCAAGGTCTGGCATATCTGGTCTCTGGTGAGGGTGTCTGGTTGCTGCAGAGTTGTCCCCCCCATAGAGCAGAAGGATGAAGGGCAGAATAAGCCTAGAAAAAGGATCCCTCTCTGCTCACATAATCTCATCACTTCTTAAAGTGCCCCATGGATGATAAAGCTCAAACACAAGGATGCTACCAGTCAGACCATAACACCTACTAGGAAACATGGTATAAACATTTGATGCCATCCTGGAGCCTTGTCTAGAAAGCTCTCCCAAAGGTTAATCCTTCACAGTCTACGCTTTCCTATCATTGATTACACTTCAGATGCCATGAAGTAGCGTGCTCCCATTTAGACTTTTGGGCATTAGAGAGCACACGGTTCCTGAGTGGTGGAGAGGACTGGCGAGCGCGCTTTTATGACGCTTTGGATCGTTACCCAGTGTGATTTCTAACCCAGGAAACGTAACACACCTGCTGTGACTGACCACACGCTTTTGGACTTTGGATTCTCCTCTGAAACAGCAATTCCATTTTTATTGCTTCCTTTTGGATCAGTACCATACATTGATTTAGCTTTTCATTTAGAGTCAAGGCTTTACTATGGAGCCCCAGCTGGCCTCAAACGGGAGCTGCTCCAGCCTCCCCCTCCCCATGCTATCGTCACGGGCCCGTGTTAGTGTGTTAGCGTGCTGCCTCCCATAAACTTTAAGACGCGTGCTCCCCTGTCACAATGTTGGTTGTTTTGTTTTATTTTTTTCCCTTAAACTTCTTGAAACTCTACATCTTGCTTATTTCATCTTCAGTATCCAGATAACCATGTTGGTGTTGTTTACAAGTGACTTTTGACCCTATAGTTTATTTTTGAGAGAAGGTCTTTCTCTGTACACCATACTGGCTTCCAGCTTGCAACCTGCTTGCCTCTGCTTTCTGAGTGCTGGGATTATAGGCATGCGCCACCATGTCCAACTCTTTTGCTGTTTCCTTACTGCGATTGTTTACCCCATGAGTTAAATACTCGGTCTTTCATATATGACCGGAGATTTTCAAGCTGTTCTTGGCAATACGCACATCCTCCTAATAATGCGTATAAATGCTTCTTATCTTACTTATGATCCCCATGCTGAAATGGGGAAACTAAGGCACAGAAAATTTAACTAAGTTACTGAAGGCTACCCATGCAGTAAATGGCAGAATGGGGTTCAAAAGTGATTGATCCGAAGCCAGGCTCTTAACCATGCTAACATATGTCTCTAATTGAGCCAGCTCCCTGCCAGAGCGCTAACACACCCTGGGCAGGAGAACTGAGGGCGAAAATAGAGTGCTTTTATTACTGGAAACGTAATAAACTCCCCAAGGAAAGCTTTCTCAGAGACTTGGCAGTGAGGATGAAGTCATGGCAGCTTTTGAGGCCCCTCTTTTGCTATCGAAAAAGCTGGACCTCTAGGGCACGAAGGGGCTTCTCTGCGCTGGATGCTAAGAGAATGCAGGAGATCAACATGCAGAGAACAGAAGGCTTCAGGGAGGAGGCAGGAGCAGTGGTGTTGGAAGGAAGCAGGGACAGCTGGGGTAAGAGATAGTACGGGTACTTTTGCCTTGGTCCCACTGCAAAGCTCTGTAAGTTTGACACTTTTATGGGCTTAGAAGGAAATGAGGACACCAAGAGCCAAACACAGCAACCTAGACAGCAAGACAGCATGGCCTCTCTCTTCCTTTCAAGTCCTCTGTACTGGGGCATGAGGAAGGAAGATGAAAACACACAAGCCATAAGCTCATAACTCAGTAAACACTGTACCTGACCCCTGACCAGGACTGAGACTCAAAGCTTAGGGCTGGCAAGATGGCTCAATGGGTACAGGTGCTCGCCACCACGCCTGGCCATGACGCCTGATTCTCAGAATGCATGTGTTGGAAGGAAAGAACTGACTTCAGCAAGCTGTCTTCTGACCACCACAGGCACGTCATGGCATAGGACCTCCCCCCCACACCAAATAAGTAAATTTAAAAGAAAATATAGCAAAGTACCTTAAGGTAGCCATCTTGCCACCTTCCTGTCTTTCCTCCTGAAGGTTGCCTCTACCTCGATAGCAAAGGCCTCTGTGTGTGTTGTTTTTTCAATCTGATTTTGACCTTTAGAAATGTGAACTCATTCTCGCTTTTTCTTTTCACTCCCAGGATCTCCTGTTGTGTTTTACTTTGTGACAAGGTCTCACTATGTAACACAAACTGGTCTTGAACTCGGGATCCTCTTGCCTCTGCCTTGTGTAGGATGAGATAACAGCTGTGTGCCACCATCCCCGAATTCCACACTTTCTCTCAGCTCTTGCGTCCTTCATAGTTTCCAGCTCAAGGCTTTTGTCCTTACCCTTGTGGGGAGGTGGTGTTCTTCATTTGTTGCGGCATAACATTTCCAAGGAAATACGTTGTCTTGTCGTTGATAAGCACTGAGGTACTTTCCAGTTTGGGGGCCTCTTTCCTTCCAAGGACTCTTAGAAAGACAGAGGATGGGGAGAATTGAGAGCCGTATATTGGTGAGCCTAGGAACAAATGTTTATGGTTCTTAGGATTCACAGCTGGGAGCAAAACGCTGACTAGCACTTGTGGGGCTGGTTTGTTAATCTGCTTTATTTCCACTCACTGCTAGGGAGATCTGGGAGCTGTGGTGAGGAGGTTTGGGAACAGTATATGAAACACCTAACCTGGCACCACACTGGCATAAGTGGAAAGCTAGCCACATACTGAGGAGCCGTTAACTTTAAATTTCTTTTCTTTTCTATGTATTGTGGAGGCTGAGGATGGGAATGTTCACGTAGTGCTGTGTGTCTGGGGTCAGAGGAGGGCTCTGTAGAGCTGGTTCTCTCTACTACCATATGGCTTCTGAGGATCGAACTCAGGCCAGCAGGCCTGGGCAGCAGTCTCCCTTACTTACTGAGCCGCCTTGCTGGCCCACTGTTAGCTTTACAATCTTTATATTCGACAGAAAATGGAACATAATAACGAGGAAGAGGAAAACGTAGAGCATGCTAACCAGAGCACAGCTGGGTGCTGTTAGGCATTCTTATTGGATTCCAAAGGGCCTTATCTTTGTCCGTTTGACCGTTGTAATGAACTACCACAGGCTGGGTGGCTTACAGAGAACAGACATAGGTCTCTCCCAATACTGGAAGCTAGGACACCAGGATCAAAATGCTAGCAGATCTGGTGTCTGGTAAGAGCCTACTTCATAGTCTATGTGTGGCGTTTCCTCATGGTGACCTCACACGGTGGAAGGGATGGGAGAACTCCCTTGGGGCCCCTCTCTCTCTTTTTAAAAATGTACTAATCTTACCTCATTCTCCTGTCCTCGTGACCTCAGAAAGTCTCTACCTCCTGGTATTTATCACTTGGAGTAAAGGGTAGGAATTCAATATATGAATGTTGGGTTCAGGTATTCAAACTATAGCAGGCTTTCAGCAGACCTGCACACCAAGAAGAGAGCCAAGGGGAAACTGAAGAAAGTTCCATTCACTCCCTTGCTCTCAAGATGCTTGCGTGGAAGCTTTAGGTTAGAAGTCAGGACCAGAATTCCTGGTCGGAAAAGAGAAAATGATACATTTCACCCAGGGACACCTGTGAGGATGGGGGCATCTCAGGGTTCACATGCCAAATAAAAGGGTTGTGTGTTCAAACAAAAGTCTAAAATATTCTAGCGCTTTCCATTTCTTAAAGTGGGTTCCCTGCTTAGAAGATCTGGTTCACCAAGTTGGAAGTAGAGCTGACTGTGACTGGCATCTCAGTTCACTGCTAGAAAGGGGCTACCTCTCGTCTATTAGTTCCGAAAATCCAAGGGAGAACTCCGCTCACCTGGTTGGCTTCTATACTTCCTCTTGACTTAAAAAGGGATAGTTTTAATCTTCTTTCTAATTATATTTCTCTTTTGGGTGAGGGGAACGATTGTAGAAGGGGAGGAGAAGAGGTGCTTCTCAAAGAAGAAAGGAGAGCCACAGAAGAATACCAGATAACCACTGTTTGTGCAGATGCGCTGGGCTGTGAGTAACATCCGGCCTTAAACTGATATAAACAATAAAGGCAAATCGCTGGTCATAGCACTGAAAAATTTAAGGTACATTTTGGCTTCATGAGCATTTATTCCGGGTTCAGGTTCTTTCCACCTGTGATCGCCTTCTGGCTACTTCCTGTTGGTAATGTTTTCATTCTCAAGCTGGCTTCTGGAACCGGAAATATTCATGTCTTCAGTGGGCATTCTGAGAGTCATTTTGATTGATTAAACCATGGGAGCAGTGTTCTCTCCTTGGGGCCCAGGTCTTCAGGAATAAACATTTCAAAAGGAGAAGCCAATGTGAGCCTTGTCCTTGACAGTTTCCACCACGGCAAGACACAGCTAACTTTCCACCCCCACCCAATATTCTTAACAATCTTCTAAATCTTGTTTGAGGGATGTGAGAACTTCTGTTTTTATTTTTATTTTTGGGTTTTTTTTTTTTTTTTTTTTTTGCCCAACAGTTGGCTCTACTCAGCTCCACACATGAATGTTGTTTTAAGATCGGTAATTGTAATTTTGCTATCACTCACCTTTTACTTCAACTGTTAGTTTGGGCTATGCTCTGATTCTTCTATCTTCTAGTGACATTTTGGAGAGAGTTTTTTCTGTTGTTGTGTCCACTCCACTTTAGCTGTTTTTCTGATTCTCATTTTATGGCTCACAAACAAGAAAAAAATTTCAGAGGATGGCATGTCTGGTAAGTCTGTAGTAAATGTGTGTGTGCAGATGCACTTGGCAGCCAGAGGACAGCTTTGTGTCATTCCTTCGGTGCTCTCCATGCCGTTTTTTTTGATCCAAGGTTTCTCTGTAGCTTTGGAACACACTCTTGTAGACCAGGCTGGCCTCGAACTCACAGAGATCCGCCTGACTCTGCCTCCCAAGTGCTGGGATTCAAGGTGTGCATCCACCACTGCCTGGCTCCATGCTGTATTTTGTTTTTGTTTTGTGTGTTTTGAGACTACCTTAGAACTTGCCAGTTCCATCTGATAACTGTTTCCAATCGCTAAGTCAAGTTTCTGTCTTTGTCTAGAAAATACGAGCTGGGTACTGCTCCCCCTCTGAGCTACTGGAGCTCAAAGGGTACCAGGGCATTCCCTTGAGAGGAGGGTGGTGGCGTTTGGCATCTCGGGGTTGGATCTGCACAGCAGATTCCTTACAGACCCCTAAAGAATCGGAAGTACTGGGACTCCAGATTATATCAGTCTCACTGAGGTTGTTTGTTTTGGACTCAGAGAGGTAGAGAGCCACTGGACAGAAATCAGGGAGAATATGAGATGATTTGAGGCCCTTAGCCGCAGATGGGTGTTCCAAACTCACAGAATGTAGATAGGCTCTCTTATAACCGAAAGGAATTTGAGAGTTCAAGTCCATTAACTGGTTCTTCTCAATGAAGCATGATTTTTCCATGCTCTAGAACTGTTTCCATAAACAGTGCCCAACTGTGTTGGGGTTTAATCACCTCTTCTGAATGCCCATGCATTCTACACAGCAAGGTCCACTAAAGGGCCATCTTGGCCTATTCTTGTTACTCCGTTTCTCTTGGGCTTGGGACAGTTGCCTTTGGGTGGCTTGTATTCCCATCTGAGGATGGTAGTTGTTTGTTCCAGCCTCTACGTTGGGTGTGGAGAGCCATGAGACTGAGACCTGGCTGATGGAAGGTGGTCAGAAATGATGAGACCAATTGCAGGTCTGCCCTGGACCCTCCTACATGACCCTGTACCTGTTCCTCTCTTCAGGGACATTGGCTGAGGTTGCTGTTGCTGGCCATTGCTGCCGTCTTGGCAACAGTGCCCCTGGAAGTTGTTAGGGTACGTGGAGTAATCACATTCACTGAGAACTTAGGCTGGTCTTGAAATGCAGGAGTACAAATGATGACGTCTTTCATTTTCATTTCTACATTCCCTGAACTGAAGCCGTATTCTCTCTAACCTGGGCCTAAAACAAATCCCTACCTCATGGACACCTGCTGTTCTCTGAGTAAGTGACAACATTTAGTAAGTCCCTGGTGCCTGTCTATCTCTGGGCTGAGACCTAGACAATGAAGGACTTAGTTTCTCTTCCCTAAGGCTTTGTAAATTGAGGAACAAGAGATTGTAACCAACAGCAAATAGAGGATCTAATGCCTCCTGTAAACAGACTCTGGGAATTCAGCAAAGGGGAGATTTGTGTGTCTTTGACGGGTGGGAGAAGCTACAGGGAGTTAAGAAAAGGCCCAATGCAAAGTCACCAAGCCCAAAAGAGCTGTTCCTTCTTTCTCTTTGGAGGAGGGGAGCTAGCTTTGTTCCTGTGAGGTTGAGGTTCTCAGGGGACCGGAAAGGGCAGAGTGGAGGATCGTGAGAAAGAGTGACATGGGGGGTGGGACTGAGGATTTGGGGGGTGGGGGGTAGGGAAGTGTGGGGATTGGGGGGTGAGGTGGCTCCCCTTCTTCCAGGCTTCTGGAGGGGGTGCTGCTTTTCTGGAAAGCTCTGCCAGCACAGATTCTTATCAATCCATGAAGTGCAGGAACTAACTTACATAGGCCTAAGAGAATCAACGGGGATCCTTTCAGAAAGTTTGTGATCTGGCCGTTAAACATACATATCATTATAGATCAGATTCTAAAAGCCTTATATGAGCTTTTCATTTGCTTTCATTTGGATAAATGACCCCCAAAGGCCCGTATATTGAAGGTCCTCAGAGTTGAGGCAGAAGGGGAGTCCCTGAAGCTTGTTAGCCAGACTGGCTGAATTGGAGATCTCCTGGAGTTCAGCAAGAGGCTAATAGGCAGTGTTGCTCTTGGGCCTGATATACACCTTTCTATACACACACACATACACACACACACACACACACGTACGTACGTACGCACGCAAACAAACAATAAATATGAAGAGTTTAGACACTGAGGTTACAACCAAGTGAAGGGGAAGAAGCGAGAGATTGGGGACTTCAGTAGGAGCCATGAGTCCCTGAATATCACTAGGAGAGGTCATGGGACAGAGTGCATTGTGGTGTGTGACACTCCCAGGAAATGCCGGGCTGTCCATCTCCATCCCTCACTCCTCCTGGGCTAGTTATTTCCCATTGTTGATGGTTTTGAAGAGCCACAGCGGCTGATCTGTAAACAAACACTACTTAGCAGGGCTTGATTTATTGCTCTGTTGAGTGTTCTGACAAGGGATTGGTGAGTTTCCACCTGGGAGCCAACTCTGGGCTCCTGCCTGCGTTAGTAAGAGTTGTATTAGGACATAGCTATGGACAGTCTTTCGTTTAGCTGATGTTTGTGGCTGATTTCTCACTATGGTGGCAAAGTTGAGTGCTTGCGACTCAACTGCTGCACAGCTACGCGGCTCACAAAGTTAATGATTCTCTCTCTGCTCCTTCAGAGGCAAAGCTTGTTGAGTCCTTACTCTAGAATTAAAGCATAGGACAATCCACAGAGCCTACAGAACGGAAGAATGTCTTTGCCCACCAGCATAAAAGCTAGGATCTGTCAACACCTCGAAAAATTAAATGCCTGCCTAAATCATCATCATCAAAATCGAGAAATGGGCAACTGAATTTGACAGGTACTTCTCCAAAGAAGGAACACAAAGAGTTGACGAATGCTTGAAAAACAGTTCACTAGTCTCAATTCAGTTAAAACTGCATTGAAATCTGATCTCACCCAGTCAGAGGGGACAGTCTCACCCGTCATCAAGGGGATAAAGGACCAGTGCTGGTGAGCGTGTGGGGAGAGGGACATTTACACAGTGCTCACGGGTCTGTGAACTAGTGTCATTACCCTGGAAATCAGCACAGGCGTTCTACAAAAACCTAAAAGTACAACTACTCTGTGACCCAGGAGACCACTCCTGGGTGTGCATCTTAGGGACTCTAAGTTAGCTCACCGCAGAGATCATGCTGGCACATCCGTGTTTATTGCTGCTTTAGTCATAGCCAGGGAATGGAACCAGGACTAGACGTCTGTCAACAGATGAGTGAAGAAAGAAAGTGTGGGACGAGAGAATTTTATTCAGCCGCAGAGGAGAAAGAAATTGACTGGAAATGACAGAGAGAAGAATGTCATTTACTGGAAAAATGGATAGATCTGGAGATCATCACATTAAGCAAAAGAAGCCAAATCAGACAGACAAATATATACTGTGAGCGCTCTCTCTCTCTCTCTCTCTCTCTCTCCTCTGGAAGAAGGAGGAAGAGAACTGAAGGGAAGAGGAAGGAAATAATAGAGGCTATTCAAGGGAATAAATAAAAATACCTTGTTTTCTATCCAATGAATTTAAATTTACATATTGTACACACACACACACACACACACACACACACACACACACGACATGAAAGCGGAAGGAAGGCTATTTGTAGGTAGGAAGGGGACCAGTGAGGGAGTAGCAAAGGGGAGGACGGGCTGAGTGGAACAAGGTGTATGATATATATGTACAAAAAAGCCGTAACGAGGGCCCGCGAGAAGGCACAGGGACTAAAGCTGCAGCCGTGAGCACCTGCCTTTGAATCCCCAGAACCCTCCTAAAGCCAGGCAGGGTGAGGAGCAGCTGCAATCCCAGGTTTCCTGCCTGAGATGGGAGATGGAGACAGGAGATTCCCAGAGTCTTGTGGGCTAGCATGCCTGCTGTGTACGCAGCTGTAGAACAAGACACCCTGGCTCAAGGTGAGAGGTGGAGAATCACTCTCCAGGTGCAAGGTGAGGGCCGGCACCTAAGGTTGTCCTCTGATCTCCACAAGTCTGCTGTAGCACATGCTTGCTACACCCCCCCCCCCACGCACACGCGAGGAGGAAATAATCTAGTATTTGAAAACTGGTCTCTAATTCAGCAAAGAAGTTGGGAGTGTCATTGACAGGTGAAGTGCTGACGTGGATCTTTGTTTTATTTTCTTCCAGCTTACATACACGGAACTATCAGGGGTGGGTCATAGTTCAGTGGGAGAGCACATGTTTAGCAAGTGTGAGTTTCTGGGTTCTCTCCCAACTACTGAAAAAGGAAAAAGGAAAATGTCAGTTGACTGCCATATTGAAGCTACACTTGTTTGCTAATTGACACCGTAGGCTGGCCACAGATGGAATCTGTCAAAAGTCAATGCGAGCTTATGGAACAGGCAGTGGCTACATGGACTTTCCAGATTGTGTGTATTAGTAACAGTAAAGCTTATAATTAACACATATGTGCATAAGCCCACACTTCCCCCCTCAGGATTAGCACAGTTCCCCTCCACGGCCATGTAACAAACACCCATAGCTGGGCAGAGAGAGCCGGGTTCATGGGTTTGCTGCTGGATGACTTTGACCTTGGTTTGGTTTCAGCATCGTGTAGATTTGGATGGTATACTGACGTATTCTCAGTCGAAGTAAGTTCATTAGAAAAGCCCAGGGGCACCAGGGAGCTGGACTTGCCTGAAACCTGCTCTGGGTGATGGGGCAGCTTACACAGGGCATTTGACTGTGGAGGAAGCTGATTGACAATGAGATTTGAATGCAAATCCAGTTTGGACTTGTTCCCACCAGCCACAGAAGCTCTTGAGCAAGGGAGCAACAGAGTGAAAGCCCTCATTTAAGAAGAGGGCTTTGGTAACCATGGGAAGGACAGATTGGACGGGAACACTCAGCTCTGGGTTGTTGCAATCTGTGTTTTAGAAAACAGATGACTCTGCCCAAGGCCTGCTCTCTGGTATTGTAAGGAAGTCTTGCAAAATGTGCAGGCCCTGATCTCTGCTTGATTATGGGAGTTTCCAGGGGACCCCAGAGCCTGCAAAACAGAAAAATAGAAGAGCAGTCTGCAAAGCTTTGCCAAATGGCTACCATGTTGTCCCAACATAATCTCTGTCACTTTCTAGATGCATCTTTGAAATGAAGACATAATTTTTAGTCACCATGTACGTGTGATGTGGGATGCCCTTCTGTATGCTGTGAATATGTTTTATTACTATTGGTTAATAAAAAAAGCTGATTTGGCCAATAGCCGGGCAGAATAGAGCCAACAGGGAAATCCAAGCAAGGATAAAGGGAAAAGGAAGGCATAGTCAGGGAGGTGCCAGCGGCTGCCGGGGAAACAAATGATGTGAGGTAACAAGCCACAAGCCTCGTGGTAAAATATAGACCAATACAAATGGATTAATTTAAGCTGTAAGAGCTAGTTAATAATAAGCCTGAGCTAATAGGCCAAGCAGTTTGTAATTAATATTAATCCCCAGAGTGGTTATTCGAGAACTGGCAGGCAGGAAAGAAACCTCCAGTTATGTGTGTGTATGTGTGTGTGTGTGTGTGTGTGTGTGTGTGTGTGTGTTCTGGAGTCAGAAGACAGCCTCAAGTGTCATTCCTCAGATTCTGTTAACTCTTTTCTTGAGATGAGGTTCCTCACAGGCCTTTAACTTGTCAAGTAGGCTATGCTGGAATCTGTCTGTCTTCACCCACATGGGAGTACCAGGATTACAAGTTGTACTATCATCTTGTGGCTTTTCTTTTTGTTTTTAAATGGTTTCCTGAAATTAAACTCAGGTCCGTGTGCTTACCAGGCAAGCACTTGACTGATGGAATGATCTCTCCAGCTTGCTTTTGATTACCTCTTCTTGACACCAATCAGATGCAAGTGGAGGGCCTCACTCTGAAACCAGGGTCATGGGTGCCTTGGAAGTCAGTTGAGAAGTCCATGATTTTGTAGGGTCTGCTGGGGTAGGGCCTCCCCATATTCTTTAGCCTAGGAGAGATTCCAGGACAGTTCTCTACTGTGTAACAAAAGGTCACCAGCTGCCCATGGAATTATTGGCCCCTCATCATCCAATAATGCAGCAACTTCCATCAGCATTTTCCCACGCCAGTAGCCTTTTCTTCTCAGGAACTCTCCTCATGCTGTTGCTTCCTCCCAGGCCACATCTGACTTTTTGGAATGCTAATATGATGCTGTGGTCCACAGCCCCCAGTAAGACCAGCTAGGGTGAGTGACTTTTCCATTTTAGGGTAGGACAGCTCTGTCCCTGAGGTCCCTACCCACTGCTGCAGACCTCTGACCACTAGGTACAGATCTTCATACAAGCCCTGTGGCCTATAGTAGTGGACCCCCACTCCTAGCTCCTAGTATGCTAGACTTGTAACCTGCTGACAGACACCCCTGTTGTGATAGCAACTGATTGCGGCCTTCCCACGTTTCCCAGTGTTTTAGTCAGGGTTTCTACTGCTGTGATAAAACACCATGACCAAAAGCAGCTTGGAGAGGAAAGGGTTTACTTTGCTTACACTTCCACATCATAGTCCACCACTGAAGGGAATCAGGACAAGAACTCAAGCAGGGCAGGAACCTGGAGGCAAGAGGCCATGGAGAGGAGCTGTTTACTGATGTGCTTACAATTTCAGAGGCTTAGTCCATGGCAGCAAGCATGGTGGCAGGCAGGTGTCATACTGGAGAAGTAATTGAGAGATACATCCTGATCCACAAGCAGAGAGAGAGAGAGAGAGAGAGAGAGAGAGAGAGAGAGAGAGAGAGAGAGAGAGAGAGAGATTGGGCTTGGACTGGGCTTTTGAAATCTCAAAGCCCAAAGCCCACTCCAGAGGCCTACTTCCTCTAACATGGCCATGCCCCTAATCCTATTCAAATAGTGCCATTCTCTGATGACTGAGCATTCAAATATATGAGCCAATGGGAGTCATTCTTACTCAAATCACCACACCCAGCATGGCTTTGCTGGACTTTCCTCTTAGTCACTCTTTATTGGGCATTAGCTATGTAGTGGGAAAGTTGAGCCCTTAGAAGTCAGCCAGATGAGACTCAGTACTATGCTTTGCCATGAAGGAGCTATGCAACTTCTCCATAATGGGTAAGGTAGCTTACATCTGTAATTCCCCACACTGGAAAGGTAGGCCAGGGAAGATCAGGAGTTCAAGGTCATTTTTGGCCTTTCAACAAGTTCAAGGCCATTCAAAACAACAAACAAGCAAGCAAACTTTGATGACAGGTTTAAAAACGTTTTTCTTTGTTGCTGAGATTTGAATGTTAAATGTCCCCCAGACTTATTTCTGAAATGTTTGATTACTGGCTTGTGGTGCCATAGGGAGGTGATCAAGCTATTAGTGAGGTCCTTGGGGGGGGCGTGGCCCTGAAGTGGATATTGGGATGTTGACCCTTTCTTCTTTCCTGACTGCCATGAGGTGAGCACACTTCCTCTTCTGTGTGCTCTCACAGTGAAGGCATGCCCTGTTGGCTCCCCTTCAGAGCAGCTGTTGTAAGTGACCACCAACTACAACCCCAAGAGCCATAAGCACAAAGGCTTATGCTGCCTCTGAAATTGATTACCTTGCTGTTTCATTACAGTGGGAGAGGGCTAACACATCTGTTATAAGAAGGTCAGAATATGTTGGAGGAGGCCGCTTGTTCTTCCCGGCAACCCAGCTAGCTTAGACCCAAAATAATCACACAGAAACCTTATTATTTAAATCACTGCTTGGTCCATTAGCTCTAACCTCTTATTGGCTAACTCTTACATATTAATTTAACCCATTTCTATTAATCTGTATATCACCACATGGCTGTGGCTTATCAGGTAAAGTTCCCAGCGTCTGTCTCTGGTGGTGGCTCCATGATGTCTCTCTGACTCTGCCTTCCTTCTCCCATGCTATAGGCCAAGCCAGTTTCTTTATTCATTAACCAATAAAAGCGACACATAGACAGAAGGACCTCCCACACCAAGAATACTTGTGGAGGGTGGTTCCAACGTTAGATGTTAGTTGGTACAGATACTGATAGTCTCCATGACTTAAGTCTACATTACCCTTAGGACACTGCTCAAATGCACATTCTGAGTTCATCATTGATACTGGGCCGAGATGCTGCATGTTTAACAAGTCTCCAGGTGATGCTGATGCTGGATCCTGACCACACATTGTACAGGGATATATGACATCCATGTTTATCTTCCATGTGCCTGTAACAAACCTGCTTATCCCAGAGGGGTTCTCTGACTTCAGACCAGAGACCCATGCATGGTCCTTTCCCTGCTCCTTCATCAAGCCTTGTCAGGAGATGATTTCCAGGCCCCCAGGGAACAAATGTCAGGGGAGGAAGCGATGAAATGCGGTTAGTATGGCAAGGAATTGGAAATGCAAGCAGGATAGATGGGCTCATAGGTGTGTGGTCACAGGCCTGCACAGGGACAGGTGAGTACAGTGGCCTTGACTCAGAATGTCTTAAGAACTTGACTGGCTGTTTGATGTTTAGGATTCACGAATTTCAGACAGCTAACATGTGGGAAGAAACTGGAGGGAGGTCAAGATTTGTCCTGGAGCCGGTACCAAGTGTGGAAAGAAGGAAGGCCCCAACCAAACATGGATGCTTCTGTGAGACTTGGATGTGATTCTCTCGTACACCCAGGTGCCCCCATTGCCAAGTTGTCTTGTGGCCTCAGATTAGACCACTGGTAATGTGTAAGGGGTTTGTCTACTCTGCCCTAGGCCCGCTATGAAAGGTACATTCCACTCTGTCTCCTGTATTGCCAACCCTAATGGATTTTTCCTTCTGCCCATATTTCCCTCTGTGTGGTGAAACAAGGATCGCCGGAGTGTCCAGCAGTGTTTGTGGCTGATGGTGGTGACAGTGATGCCATTGTAGCTACCTATGAGAAGCCTGAAGCTTGCTTGGCTTCTATGGTGGGTATTCTGTCTGCATCAGGGAGTCTTCATGAATGAGGAACTGCAGAAGAGTTTTTACGAACAAGGAACTGCACAGCTCGTTTTACACAGTTTCTCTTCTTCAATTTTTAAAATTTAATTCTTTGAGAATTTCACAGGATGTATTTTGATCATATTCAGCCAAACTCTTCCCAGATTCACCCACCTCCCTACCCACACCCTCTTTGTGTTCTTTCTCTCTTTTTAATGTAATAGTCCACTGACTATTGTGTTGTTCATATACTTCTGATTGCGGAGCTATCCATTGGCGTATAGGCCAATCTATCAAGAACCATAGCCTTAAAGAAAATGGACCCTCCCTCCCCCCGAAGCCACAGCTGTCCATAGCGCCTCAGAGGGGGAGACTCATGAGGTCCTTCCCACTCCAGGCTAGAATTTTGACTGGCTTGATCTTGTGCAAGTCTTGTGCAAGCCACCGAAGGGGCTGTAAGTTTGTGAGTCTGGTTATTCTGTCATGTTCAGAGGAACTTTTTCTTTGGTCTTGCAGTCTTTCTGCTACCTTCTCCTCTGTGAACCCTGAGCTTTGAGGAAGGCTGTGATACAGATGCCCCATTTGTAGCTGAGCCGACCTCTGTCACAACCTTTGCCCTTTGCCCAGTTAAGGGTTTCTGTATTAACTAACACCAACAGATATCTTCTAGTGCACAAAGAAGTTTCTCTGATGATGTCTGAGAGCTGTGCTAAACTACCAGGTAGAGAAATATTGATTTAGAGGGGAATTTGATATTATACCCATTTAGCAATTAGTAATAAGAATTACCCCTGGAGGCTGTGAGTTTCCCAACCATGGGTTCCAGATTTGCAGTTGCAGGCATGTATTGCTGAGCCTGTGGAGCAGGCTTTAAAATCCTATCAGAAACTGCTTGGTTACCCCTGGAACATTTGTGTGATTATTATTATTGTGTGATTATTATTATTGTGTGGGCATATCTTATCATGCCAGTCATTATTGCAGGATCTTCCTGGCTCTTGTTCTACTATGCCAGGCTCAGCATAAGGGTAGATGGTGGTGAGGGATTAGACATTTCTCTCTCCGCATCACAGGCCATGGTGGGGCTTCTGACTTGGATTTTAGTCCGTCTTGCTCTTCCCAGGAAGCTGGAAGTGGTCCCAAAAGAGCTGGCTGGAAGAGTGTATTTTGCAAGCCGGGTGTAGTGCCACATGCCTGTAATCCAACTCAGGAAGATTGCAGTGAGTTTGAAGATATCCTGAGCTACATGCTAAGTACCAGGTCAGCCAGGAATATAGTGTAAGACCTTGTCTCAAGACAACGACTGTTGTCATCAACAACAGCAAGAGCAACAACAGAAATTGTATCTTCCAGCTCTGGGCTTGTACCTGGTGACTTGGTTTATTGTCAGAGGATCTCCATGGTCACCCATTATCGGTATCTAAATGGAAAGTTCCACCTGCTCTCCCCATACTCTACATATATATACCCTCTACACACCTGAAAGCATGGCTAGGCACCCAAGGATACCTCTACAACATAGATGCTCGGCAAACAGTTGTTATAGTGTGTTGTTTTGGGGATCATGACAGGGAAAGAAGTCTCTCCATGTTCAACCAGACATTCCCCTTCCCCACCTAATTGTTTTCATCAGTGGTTGATTGAGGCCATAGGTTTGGAGCCTGTGGCTATGGAGGACTGATGTTCTCAGAGAGTAGGGAATTCAGTATGCTTCTGGACCATATCAGTCTCACAAAGTCAGATTCTTTTTTTTTTTTTTTTTTTTTTGGTTTTTTGAGACAGGGTTTTTCTGTGGCTTTGGAGCCTGTCCTGGAACTAGCTCTTGTAGACCAGGTTGGCCTCGAACTCACAGAGATCCACCTGCCTCTACCTCCCAAGTGCTGGGATTAAAGGCGTGCACCACCACCGCCCGGCTACGAAGTCAGATTCTTTTAGAGGTTGATTTTCATGTCTCTTTATCTCACCGCAACTCTTGATTCCTTTTGTGTAGTAATGGGCAAGTTCGTCATTTGCTGTATCTCATAGATCCCAGGAATGTCTATGCCACTTCATAACTGAGAGCCATTTAGTTTAGTATCTGTGAATATAGCTGAGCACTCATTTTAAAACTCGTCAAGCGTGGTGACAGATATTCCCCGTTTTCTTTACTCTGGGAACAGTTCCACTATGTTGGAAGGTTGACCTGTCCTGGTTTGAGGATTGTTCTCTTCCTGTCTGTACATAGCAGCAGGGACTCCAGGGTCTGGTGATGTAAAACATGTGGGCCTTTGGTACAGCAGTTAGAAAAAAAATCACCAATGACTCCAGAGGAAGAAAAAGTGGAAGTTAACTTGGCTCATAGATCATAAACACACACACCTCTTTAACTCACTGCTTCCTCCTTTCCCTAGCTCCTAGCCAGTTTGTACCCCAGACTGTCACCAAGACAAGGTTCAGTTTGGTTTATCCATTGGGCCACCGGCTCCAGCATTATGGTGATTCACAAGGGATGGAGGTACAACCTGCATGGTGATCCCTGCTGGGCAAAGGCACCAGGGAGACACTTCTGTATCCAATGACAGTGAGCCTAAAATTATCCTACATTCTGTTGTGGGTGGGGTGGGGTGGGGTACTGCTGACCCACTGGAGAACGTGTGACTGTCTGCTGTCTTGCTCTCTACCTCGGAAAGTTCACTTGGATGAGTTCTGGCAGCAGGTAGGACTGCAGGCTGTATTTACACGTGATGGGGCTGCAGCAGGATTGGGATCATAGCTCTCCCTTGGTGTCTCTCAGATCCTTGGTTCATTTTAATTCATTATTTAAGCTTTGAATTATAGGCATGTACTGTCATGACTGAAGACTAAAGATGTGGTGGGCTTACGTCTGCTACTTAAATCTTTGGCCTCCAACACTTAATAAGCATAATCCTATGTCGTGGAATGGAAAAAGATTTTTTGTAAAAAATCTCTCTGAATTTGCAGGCTAATTTTGCTGAGCAACCTATTTTATTAGGTTCAAAAGCAGCTCTGTTTCATGAGGAGCGGAGAAATAGAAGCAAACTTTCCAGCAGGGCCTCCTGGATGCCATAGCCACACCTCAGAATTCATGCTTCCCCTGGGAGGTACCTGATTGCTTTTCATTCCGAAGGCTAGAGTTTCATTGTAATATTCTTTTAGATCAGGGGACCAAGTGGTAAGATCCTCTTGGCAGTCCATCCATTTATGGACTAACGCCGACTAGATACCTGCTATGTGTCATGTGCCCTGTGCTGAGGCCACAGACTCAACAATGCTTCTTCGTGTGTGTGAAGTTCAGGGGCCTGCGAGGGAGACAGTCATGCAAACTGCAGATTGTCACGTGATGTGGGATGCGTTTACAATGGATATGTTTCTAGGCTTGCCTGTGGGTACACAAGAAGTCAAATGCGCTGTTAGAAATTAAACTTTACCAGCCTCTGCTTCCCCTACTGCAGGGCGCCAGCCAGTTATTTCCCAGAGTTCCCTGGAGTCATGTGCTGGCTAGTTACATGTCAACTTGACACAAGCTAGAGTCATCTGAGAGGAGGGAGTCTCAGTTGAAAAAGTGTCTCCATAAGACTGGGCTGTGGGCAAGCCTGTGGGGCATTTTCTTAATTAGTTATCGATGGGGGGGGCAGCCCATCGTGTGTGGCTCTATCCCTGTGTTGGTGGTCCTGGGTTCTATAAGAAAACAGCCTGAGCAAGCCATGATGAGCAAGTCAGTAAGGAACCTTTCCATGGCCTTTGTATCAGTTCCTGCCTCCAGGTTCCTGCCCTGCTTGAGTTCCTGTCCTAACTTCTTTCAATGATGGACTATGAAGTAGGAGAATAAGCCAAATAAACCCTTTCCTCCTCAGCTTGCTTTTGGTCATGGTGTTTCATCATAGCAACAGTAACCCTAATTAGGATAAGTCATTTGTGTGTATGTATGTATGTGTGTGTGTGTGTGTGTAAGCCTTAGTTCCAGGCCTCAGTGTTGGGCTTTGCTCTGAGATCTACTCCTGGACTTTGTTCCCTTGCATGGCCTGGGGCTTCTGCCAGAGGCTACCCCAGGGATGCTCCCCAGGCCGGTGGGTGGTGTCTTAGTCCTCAATATCCCTGGGTTGAAGCACTCTCCATCTTGGGTGTGGGAGGAGAGAGTCAGCTCACCTTACTTTGGGTCACCTGGGTACAAGACCATGCACCATAATCTTGGAAAACGTCTTCATCTTGGCTTCTGCCCACAGCTCCTCTTTCTCAATTCCTTGGGTCAGGTCTCAAATCCAACACGTCCAGCAAACACAGTAAGCAACCGTCTGTGGAGAGCAGGCTTTTGAGTGACTTTGAGACTTCCTGAATTTTCTCTGCTTCCCATCTTGGGCAGGTGCCTTCTGTGACAGCCACTGGTCAGCTTGTCAGGCATGCTCAGACCTAAGACCTCTGTGTCTGCTTCCTCCTGCGGGTGCTATTTTATTTCAGGTCCTCTGGACCTTGCTTGAACAGTTGCCACAGTTTCCTAATTGTCCTGATGCTTCCTGTCCCCATCTCCCTCCACCCTGTACTTAGTGTCACCATCCTTGGATGGGATCTAGTTTAACTCTTCCTTGTACAGTGTTTCTTTTGCCAGCTAGAGTGTTAGCATGTTAGGATCTCATTAAAATGATATCGCCTCTCACTGGATTTTCTTTTTTTTAAAGATAGGAACATACGTATTACAGTATGGCTTTGAACGCAATACATAATTGAGGATGACCTTGAATTTTGGATCCTCCTGCCTCTGTCTCCCTGGTGCTGGGATTGTGGGTGCCTACAGTCTTATGCTGTGCTGGGAATCTAATCCAGGGCCTCAAGTGTGTTAGGCAAATACTCTTAGTAAGAGAGCTACCTCCCCAGTTCAGCTTCATCACTTTGTACTTACTGTCCTTAGTAATAACTTAAAGACTGTCTTGAGAGATCCCCGTGGGCTGGGTCAGGTAAGGATATCTCCGTAATGGAAAGGGAAATTGCTTGTCTCTTAACAAGTGGACAGGGTTTAGTCAGCCAGCGGCCAGCAAGCTTGTTCTCGATGGGGGAAAGTGCGGCGGAGTTGGGAATGAGCCTGGTGGATTCCTCAGGCAGGGGGTCAGAAGGCCCTGCTATTGAAGAGCCTGCGCGTCAGGAAATAGGAGGACCGGAAGCATCTAGGCAGAGTAGGGCTTTATTATGAAGGGCTGTGAAAAGCCAGAAAGGAGGTCTAGATTTAACTCTGCAGGAAGCTGGAAGCCATGGAAACTTTTTCAATGGGAAATGACGATAATGAAAGAGATTGGGAGAGGAAAAGGCTGGCTTGCTTTGACTGGGGGGTGGGGGGTGGGGGGAGTGGGGTTGTACTTTGAGGTGTGAAGGGCGACCCAGGGGAATTGTGGTTTCATTGAAAAGGGGTATGTGCGAATGATAACCTTTACAAGTTTAAAAGAAGAAAGGAAGGAAGGAAGAAGGAAGGAAAAAGACACTGGGTCTTGGCTTGGAGTTTACCTAGCATTCAAGCCTTGGGCCTGATCACCGGCCCAGCATAAAACTAGGGATGGCGGTGCTTGCCTGTAAAGTCGGCACTGAGGAGGTGGAGGCAGGACGGTCAGCACCCTCTGATGCACAGCAAGGCCAGTCTGGGATACAGGAGACACTGTTCCCACCCCCCCCCACCCCCCCCCCAAAAAGTGAAGAAAATAGCATCAAGACTAGCGCTGCCAAGGAGGTGAGAAAGGGTGTGGAGGAAGGGCCGTGAGCTCTGCTTTTGGTGTTTGAGACACTCAGGTGGAGCTCAGAGGCAGAGCTGCTGTCTGAGGCCCTGGAGGAGAAAGCTCTCCCCTCAGAGCTGAAGATAGAAACACACTGTGAGACGGAAGAAGGAGAGCTGGGATCCAGGGATGGGGCTTGGGCTCTAAGTTGAAGGGGAACTTAAGGACACAAGACATTTACAGCCAGGGACACCCTGGTCCTGCAGCCCCTGGCTGAATAGCATCTCTTCTTACTATGGCAGGGCCAGCGCCAGCTCCCATTTGCTGCCAAACAAAGCAGCGCAGGGCTAGAAGGCAGGCAGATTCAGGTGTGCTCCTTGTTTGGCCACCCACTGCGGTGAAATCACTGCAGTCTGTGATTTCAAACATGGCCCCCTCCACCGGCTCAGCAGCCATGATATCAGTTTCTTAAGCTGATGCTTAAGAGTTGCCAGATTATATTTTTTATTATTATTTTTGTATTTATATAATATTTGTGTATGTGTGCGTGCATGTGTGTGTGCGTGTGCATGTGTGTATGTGTGCGTGTGTGTGTGTGCATAAGCCACAGCATTCATGCGAAGACCAGAGGACAACCTGTGAATGTCAGTTCTCTCCTTCTACCCATGTGGGTCCCAGAGACAGAACTCAGGTTGTCTAGGAAACTGGTAACTTTACCGGTTTACTTTTTATCTCATCTCACGAACTCCAGGTTGGCAGATTTGGTCAAGAACAGTATAGGAGTCCCAGATCAGTCTGGTCAAATGACAGGAAAAAACATTAATTTGGTATAGCCAACCATATCCCAAATATTGTATGACACACACATACTTATATTAATAAGTAAGTTACTGGCTCTCTGAAATTCAGATTTATCTGTGCATTCTGTATTTTATTAGAGGATTCTTTCATCTGATGAGTTTTCTGACTCGAGGCCAAAATCATGTCTTTTGTTTTTTTTTTGTGCATGTGTGTACATGCTCATATGTGGATATGCACGTGATTGGGTTGCATGTGCACATGTGAGTCCAGAGGTCTATGTCAGGTAGGTTTCTCTATTCTCCACTTTTTGTTTTGTTTTTAGACAGGGTCTCTCACTGAATCTGGACCTTACCATTGAGCTACACTGGCTGGTCTGTGAGCCCAAGGATCTTGTCTCTGCTCCACATCTCTGGGGTTACAGGCACATGCTGCCACACCCAGCTTTTTGTGTGGCGATCCTAACTCAGGTCCTCCTGCCCATGTGTTCAGCTTTTTATGGACTGACCCACCTCACCAGTCCCTCCCCAACCTTTTTTCAAGACAGAAACTCCCTTTATAGAACGGGCTAGCCTGGAACTTGTTATGTAGCCTCAAACTCCAACTATCTCAGACACCTGAGGTCGGGCATTACCAGTGGGAGCCACCACACCAGGCTATGATCATGTCAGCTAAGAGGCCTAAGAAACATCCCTTTCTCCTTTTTCCTTCCTGCTCATTGACTTGAGCAGTGCTATTTAGATCCAAGAGGCAATTGTTCCACACCTACCACACGCTTGACAGGACACGAAGCTTTTTGCACAAGCAATATCAGCGGCTTGCAGCTTGTTCGGTGGGTATAGCACTTGAAATAAGGTGCTTTTGGCAGGATGTCATGAATTTGAAATAATTTTGCCAACAATCTAAACAGTATGGTGGTATTTTTGGGCATGCAATGAAGCAGGGTAGAAAACCACAGACAGCCAAAGTAGAGCCTTTATGTTACGTCATTTCATTGCTATTTTTGAGGGGAAAATTATTGAATGTTTACGTTTATTCTCCTTGTTGCATTTCTACCTTCCCTGCGTGGGGAAAACCAAGTCTTTGTGTTTCAAGGACAAAGCGCAGGTTGTTGGTACCCAGAAGATAAGCCCTCCTGATGCTTTGCTTAAAGCATCCTTTGGGTAGAGCTTAGCCCTTCGTTCACAAGAGGAAAGGGATGAAGGAAAATCCGGGCACTGAAAAAGTTGAATCGGTTTGGTGTCGGCTGGTGAGTGGGCAACTGGAGATTCTGTAAAGCTGAGAGGACCGGCAGGCTCTCCGGTTTCCAAGCATGGGCGGACCGGCTGTGAAAGAGTCTAGAAAAAAATCACGGTGGTATACAAAAGTTATTTTTGAGCTGAAGGCATTTGGATTCCCATAATGTCTTATCTGCCTAAAAACAGAGCACCCCCCTCCCCACCTCCAGTTGTCGCAAATCCCTGCCCTAGAAGCAATTTTAATCTCTTTTTGGAGACCAGAAATCAGCACCAACTCCGATATTATCACAACCACATTACATCTCCCATCTAGTCTCCTAAGGGTCGGTCCACTTATCTTTCCAAATGGTCCTTTGCTTTTCTCTGAGTGTCCCTCCTCTTCCTCCCTTTCTCACAGGAGCGCCCCTCTTCCTAGCCCCTATTAAGATGGTAAATAAACCCAGATTCTAACTATCCCCCTGAGACACAGTTCTTTGTGAATTCCAGCACATTTATACCTAATTAAATCAGTTCCCCTACTCCTCTGGGCTAATCTATCTTTTGCCAGTTGAATTTGCTCACCCCAATTATTGAACCTGAGGACAGAGGAAGGATTTTCCTCCATGACAGCCCCTCATGTGCCCAGTGCCTTCTGAGGATTGTGGCAAGCTGCTTGTGACATAAGGGATCAGGGACCCATGGGTGGCCTGGAGACAAAGAGACCACAGAGGCGGGGAAAGAGGAACACTGGCCTTCCGTAGCTCAGCCCCTTGGCACCTTCTCTCTGTCTGCTTGCTTTTCTATAACCCATACTTCACAGTACTTTGAGTGTGGGACAGAGGCCAGAATAATGATTGACAATTAGACAGGTAGGGGCTAGAAACAGTAATTTTAAAGAAGAAAAATGAAAATTCTCCCTCTCCCTGCTCTTTCCTGCTCCTCCTTCTTGCTCCTCCCTGCTTCTCCTTGCTCCTCCCTGCTCCTCCTTGCTCCTCCCTGCTCCTCCTCACTCCTTAGAACTTCTCTTCCCCTCCCCTTCCTTCTCCCCATCTTCCTCCTCCTATATTTTTTTCTGCCTCTTCATCCTGTTCCTCATGTTTTTTGAAATAGGATCTCATGTAGCCCAAGCTAGCCTTGAACTTGCTATGTAGCCAAGGCTGGTTTCAAACTCCTGATCCCTCCTGCCTCTATCTCCAGGGTGCTGGCATTACAGGTGTGTGCCAACGTGCCTGACTCCATTCTTCCCTCTTTGTGTTACAGACTAATACTTCTTAGCCTGCCCCCCTGCCCCGTGTGTGTGTGTGTGTGTGTGTGTGTGTGTTGTCTGTCTCTGTCTCTCCCTCTCACTCACTCAGAACATTCTTTTAGTCTAAGGGTGTCAGGGCTCAGAAAATGCTGCCCCAAGTTTCTTTGGATTGAACGAGAGACCCAGAGAATTCAGAAACAAGGAGGCCGTACTAGTGCCTCCATCTTTCAATCTTGAAGACGGCAGCAGAGAATGCTGATCTACCTTGCCTGGAGGAGGGTCACTGGACAAGTCTCATTGGAGAAGGTTACTGCTGCACACCTGGAAGGACAGACCATGAGGAGGCTGTGTGGGGCCCCTCGAGTCTGCCACCAGGACGCCCGAGCTTCTGTCTCTACACCGTTGCCCACGCTTTAAAACATTTTCCTTGAGTCTTCTGAAATCACATAAATTTAGATGAATTAAATTGGACCTACATTCCTCTTGTTAGCTTTTCTTTTTTTGTTGTTGTTTGGAGATAGAGTTATGACTATGTAGCCCTGGGTGGCTTAGAACTTGCTATGTAGACCATGCTGGCTTTGGACTCAGAGTTCCTCCTGCCTCTGACTTCCAAATTTGAGTGCTTGGATTAAAGGTGTGTGTCACCATGTCTTTAATTACTGGGACCTCTGTCCCACCCCCAAAGGTGCCAAAAGTTTGGCTATGACTCTTTTTTTTTTTTTTTTTTTTTTTTTTTCCTGAGACAGGGTTTTTCTGTGTAATAGCTCTGGCTGTCCTGGAACTCACTTTGTAGACCAGTTTCGCCTCTAACTCACAGAGATGCAACTGCCTCTGTCTCTTAAATGTTGGAATTAACGGTGTGTACCACTTTTTTTTTAAATGTGCATTGATGTTTTGCTTGCATATATGTCTGTGTGAGGGTGTGGAGTCCCCTGGAATTGGAGCTTCAGAAAGTTGTGAACTGTGAGCTGACATGAAAGTTCTGGGAATTGAATCCCAGTTCTCTGGAAGAGCAGCCGGTGTCCTTAACCACTAAGCCATCTCCAGCATCGCTTTAGGGGGGGAAGAAGTATCAAACCTTGCTACCACAGAAGTCCCAAGAACTGCACGGCTAAGGGACACCTAGAGTAAAACTTTGACCCAAGAACATTCTAACATAGTTTCACCTTTCACTCCCAGGATTATGAAAACGTCAACACTTAGAACCTCAGTAGGCGACCTCAGTTCAATGTCAGAAAAGTGGATGATATGTCACGCTGTAGGGCTGGGCACAGGAGGCCGACATTCAAAAACTCAGCATGTAATAACGTTATTTATAGATCAACAAATGCAATATATGGGGGAGAAATAAAAAGAAGGAAGAGCTAGTCATGGAAATATGAGGTTGAATGTAAGAGGAAACACCTAGTACAAACCTAAGCTGCTCAGAGCTTTCCAGCAGCAGGTTTATGATGACTCACACATCCGGTGGCCGAGATTCTGTTTATCCCCTCCCAGATCTCCAAAGCCCTGATTTGTATTTTAAAAAAATTACACGGCCTATCAAAGAATGACTATGGTCTGTTTCCTTCATATCTACATTTTCAAAGAACACAACATGGTTGTTCTAAGTGTCTAATTTGACGGGGACCGCACTAGAAGGATTTTATCCCTACTTGAGGGGAGTGCCCCACTGCAGCTGAGGGCACCGTGAGGGTGGGCATGATGTGAAGGGCTTGCCCAGAGGAGAAAGCATCGCATGAGGCGAGAACACAATATTCGGAGGGGAGGGCGCCATGTGTGGGGAAGTCATTGATTGCACAGAGGGAGGACATTACATGAAGGGAGTGCTCCATGGAAGGGCAAGGTGCTCCATGAAGTAAGGGTGCTGCATGATGGGGGAGCCTCCCCCTCTGTGAGAAGAGGATATTATACTAGATGAGGGGGGTACTTCACGTGGGAAGAGTGTTCCACATGAGAAGGTACCATCTGATATCCCTATGTGATGGGAGTGCTCCACAGGAGGAGAATGTACCACAGGGAGGCCTCTATATGATGAGAGTGACTGCGTTAAGCTTGTCATTATTTCTTTATTTCTTTGTTTATTGATTTCTCCCTTGAGAAACCTAGAGGAAGAAACATGTGTGAGAAAGAGTCCCTGAACGCGTGAAGTGTCAACAAGAGAGTCTTCTTTGCTTCCTAGTTTGTCCTTTTCCAAATCTGTCCCATCCCTATAGATGGGCTTCCATTTCTCTTTTTACCACAAATGAGTATACATTTTTAAAATTTTATTTTCTCTCTCTCTTCTATCTCTATCTCTCTCCTCTCTCTTTTCTTTCTGTATGCACCCTAAAGTGTGTGTGTGTGTGTGTGTAAGTCAGAGGACAGTTTATGGGAATCAGTTCTCTCCTCCATCATGTGGGTCCTGGGGACTGAACCTTCCTTGGTGGTCATGTTTGGTGACAAGCGCCTTTACCAGCTAACCCACCTCTCTGGTCCAAACCATTGTGATTTAATGCTGAAGCCAAATATCCCAGCACCCCATCCCCATTCCCTGTTTAGGATGAGTGTGGTCAGCGAAGAGATGCAGGAGTGATCCAGGCCTGTGGTCCCATCAAAGAGGCTGGGATCCAGTGCTCTGGGTTCAAGGTGAGATGAGATCATTTAGAAATGAGTCTCCATTTGATCTTCACATCTTTGGTCACTGTGGCTTGCATTTAGAAAACAAATTTAAAAAAATTAATCTCAACTGAATTTTCTCCACCTAAGCTTTCATGACACCTCAGGAGACTGGATACCACAGAAATAAAACTTGGAATTCACTTCGAGGAGGAAAATGAGATGAACATGTGTCTGCTAAATTCATGGAAGCAACAGCAACGATGGAGTCCCTGTTACCCAACCTGACAAATAATTTGCATTGCTTTCTCTTTCCTGGACACCTGCATGTTTGTCAGTGTTAGATCGAGAAGTGGTCCCGGGGCCATTCCTGTGAGTTTATTGCTTGGAAGTGTTCGATGGCTTCAAGTTCTGGTAAAAGACCACAGGTAAATAAAGAAAGAATTCTGCCTGAGTTTCAGGGGCTTTCCGGGGAGGTGGTATATTTTGGGGCCCAGCACTTCATTACTTAGCCTGTAGATTTGGTTTTCTGTGAAAACAAACCCTGTATCTGGAACTTTCCGTGCTCAGTTCGTGTCAAGTCTCAAGGTTTCCTAAGATGTGGCTGAGCGAAAGCAATACCCACTCTGAGTGTTTCTGCCGTTCTCTCTCACAGAGAAGGCTGGGGATGGCAAGGATGCGATGACCTTTTTGAACAGCTTCTCTGCACCTCAATTTTTTTTTCATCAGAATCACTGTTGCCCAACAAGGTGTGAGGGGTGTCTTTTATGAAAAACATTGGTGTGATTTGATTGTTCTCCCATCTTCTCTCAAGTGTTTACTAACTTCTCTGAGTCAGGCCAGGGGGAACAAGAGTGCCCTAATACTTTTCAGTGGATTCTGAAAAATAAAAGCAAACTAGCTCTAGAAATTTCCAAAGAGCTTAGACTCTTACTCTAGAGAATGGTCTCAGACTATTTTTTTTACCATCCCCTGCTGCCTCCACCCAGAGAAGGTACCTGACATGGAGATAAGGGTGCATGGGTGCAACAGATGCCTTGTGATGGCTTCGCTCAGACAGCCTTCTGTTAACTCCAGTGTCCCAGAGCCAGCAGCACAAAAGTCACCCACCTTCTCCCCCGGTTTGGCTTTCTAACTTAAGTGTGGTAATTAGCACATAGCTAGGAGAAAGAAAGGTCTGGGTATTTCAAAGCAAAGGTAAAAGACTCGTGACCAAAAGGAAATTTCTCCCCTAGCTCAGCCCTCCTGGCTCAGTCTCCCTCAGTGGTTAAAGCTCTAGAGCCTCCCTGGAGTTTTGCATCAGCGCTTGGTTCAACCCGAAAAGAAGTTGCATCAGGCACGGCAACTTTTGCCTGCTTCGTTTGTATTCTCTGTGGTGACTGAAGTATTAATAAACGGCTCCCCGGGGAAGCCTATGAAACACACACTAGAAAACAAATTGATATGTAAAACTCTTGGAATGGTGTGGACACCATGTTTGATTCAGTGGTGGATATCTGCTCTCCTTCCTGCCATTTCAGAAGAAAACCAAGGAAAATGTGGGGTTGGCGTAATTCCTTGCTTTCCTTATGCCCCCCCCCACCCCGCTCTCAAACCATCGGTAAAGCCACAGGTAGACACTATAATGAGTAGATGGTCCTCTTTCCAGAGAACACAGCACAGTCAAAAGAATCGGTTATTGTCTGAGATGGCCAAGGGGAGTGAGGTTGTTATATAGGTCTCTTCCCTGCTCTCTGAGTCACTGCTGTGGTAGACCAGGGTAGACCACTGAAACAAGAAGGGTTCCTGAGTTGAGGCCCTTCTTCTATTAGCCTGAAAGCGAGAGCTCTCCTGTCCTCAGGTCTCCCACCCACTGAAGGTGACTGTGCATCTCTGGGGCTTGGAGGTGGTACTAGCGAGATTTACCTCATCGCCACTCCTTTGTCTAGCTTCAAGTTGTGATTGTCCTTTGCGTTGTCACAGCTGCCCTTCCTTGAAGATTCTGCAGAAGCTGAAGCTCAAAGCAACCTGATCCAGAGCTGGCTCCTCATCCACTGAGAGCTTGCCATGCCAATGGGAAAGATGCCATCTATCATGATACCAACCTGTGTTTAGCTTCTCTGCTTCTTTTTCTTTTTTTATTTTTTAATAGGAATCTGTTCCAACCAAGATGCAGGATTCTTTCCTTATTATGCTCCTCACCCCACTGAACTGCTATTTTTACTGTTTAAGTGTGTGTGTGTGTGTGTGTGGAGGATAAAGGTCAAGGTTGGATGTGTTCCTCCATTGCTTTCCTCTTTATTTTTCAGACAGGCTCTCTCACTGATCCCAGAGCTTACGGATGGTTAGACTTGCTGGCCAGCAAATCTGTCCCCACCTCTGAGTATTGGAATTGAGGGCACACATACCTGCATCTAGCTTTTTGCATGCGTACTGGAGATCTGAACTCAGGTCCTTACGTTTGTGTGGCAAACACTTGTTGGCTGGGTCATTTTCCAAGTCCCACCTGCCTTCTATGAGCGCCTCAACTTCAGGACAGACTCGGGCAGACCCTGGTATAGTAGCCTTTGACTCCTTCAGTCTTCAGGAGTTCAAAGTGTGTAAGAGACAAACGTAGAACTAGAAAGTTAACCAACACCCTGGTGTAAAACTTCACCCTTGCGGTTTTCTTTTAAACATGCGTGATATCTGGAGACCTTTTCTTAAACAGTCCTCTCTGAGCAGGAGCTTGTGGGAGGGAGAGATGAGTTAAAAATCTGCAGCCTTTCATTGATTTACATCTGGTCTTATTCCAAAATTGTTGTTGGAGGCACGCATAATTAACTCTGTCTCAGATTGCCCTGGACCCGACTCCAACTCTTCCACAGTTTAGTTTCATTGATGATCTTGACATATCCGGAGACTGATGAAGACTGATCTAAGTCCTTACTGGTAAGCAAAGAGCCTCTAGAAACATTGCTACAGTTAAAACATTACCGGGGAGCTGGCTGTGTGCTAAATAATTTTGGCATTCAGGACACACTAAACTATGTGGAAAACAGCAGAAGGCCACCCTCACCTTTCTCCTCCTTGCCTCAAACAGGACCTAGACTTGGGAAGGATTCTCTGACCTCCCCCCTGAGGCAGATGAACAGACCCTCAGGGTGGTGTCCATAGGTGAGGGAAGGGACAGCCTTGGGTCAGGATACAAAGGGACATAGTGAGGATCCGAACCCAACCTTGCTAAGTTACCCCTGTTTATTAACTTGAGTTTGCCATGGAAAAGTGTGATCAAAGGCAGGTGTGACCTGAAGGTATAAATGTTAAACGTAATTATAAAAAAAATAAAATAAAATATAGGCTTGCCTCTTTCTCTGAGCCTTCATTTTTTTTGGCTCCCATGTCACCCAACACTTAAACCAGTCTCTCTCTTCTCATTCTTTCTTCTTCCTTCTCTCCCTTCACTTTTTTCCTTCCCTCTTTCTCAAATTTGCCTTTCTATGTAGCCCAAACTGGCCTGAAACGCCTGGGTGATCCTCTGCCCCAGCTCCCAAGCCCTGGAATTAGAGGTGAATGCCTCCACACGCAACCCTGCATTTCTCTTATTAATCTGCCTTTGGATGTATGGGTCTCAGTCATGAACCTGGAAATGGGTGATTATGGGAATAATTTCCCACTGTGGCATAACAGTCCCCACGTGTTCTTTGGGGTCCTGGACTCCCCCACCATGTTATTTGTCAAGGAACGCGGCAGATCTAAAGTGAGCAGGAGGAAAGATCCAAAACCATCAGTGTATGTGGCCAGTTGGAGCTGGCTGGTCTCAAGCTGTTAATAGATCTCAGAACTGGTACCCAGGGGCTGCCCCTGTTCATCTATGGCTACGATGAGTGATGTTTTGAGGATGCCCTCATCCTTAAATATATTGAAGTGTTCTAGTCTTGGTGACCAGTTGCAGGTACCCCAGAAGACGCTTGCAATCTGGGGCTGCAAAGGCCATGCACCTATCAAGGCAAGTTCAGGTCACTGAAGCTGGCAATTCAGCCTCCCTTTTCTTTAATTTCTGAATTTATTTCCTTCCATCATTTCTCTACTCTTTGTCACACACACACACAAAATTTGCTTTAGGGTGCAATGGCTACTTTTGGAAGTTTACTGACCTGTCCTCTATTTCTTTGTTTTTTCTTTTGTTTTAAGACTAAGGAGTGGAGAAGCAATAAGGGGAAATGTCACCAGAAAAAAAAATCCCTAAAGGTTTGGTTCCTTGCCCTGCCCTGCCAGCATCTCTAAAGAGAATGTTCCCACAGAGCTCCGGTAACATAAATTGGCAGACAGCTGACGTGTGTTCTTAGCAGTCTCTTTGACTGGGCAGCCTTGGTGATCATTATATTTCTCTCTCCAGGACACTTGACTCATTTACCACCTCATTCCTGGTGACGAAAGTTAAGTGTTAGTGTAGGGTGAGGTGCTGGGGGTAGGCTGGGAGGTGCTGAGAGGCCATTCCCTGCCTGGAGGATTTAATTGCAGTGAGGGGACAATGCTGAGCAGGCACATGAGATCCAGGAAGGAGCTGGTAGACAGATGGCAAAATAGACTCAGAGTCCCCCTGTCCCCAGGTGTCTCCTGTTGCCAGAGGGTCTGTGCTCAGGGTGCTATGAACACATCACTTTGTGTTATCTTCATCCTCGTCTACCCAGTAGTGATTCTCAGATGTTTTCGCTCCTTGTGTCTCTACAGAAGTAGCCCAGTTTTGAGAAAAGCAATGAGGGCTGGAGAGATGGCTCAGTCATTAAGGGCTAGGCTCACAACCAAAACTATGTGAGCAAAGCAAGGAATGTTCCATCCCGTTAGGCTCTGACCTGCCTTCTTGGTTCCTTCTGTTCTGCTCACCAGCCTCTCATCTCAGGACTGGATCTAGGCTGGAGGTAGATTTTGAAGAAGATGCAGCTCCTCTTTCATTATCATTCATCTCTTTCAACGTTTTTCACTTTTCTTTGGCCTGCATTTACCCATGTAGAGCTGACACTGGTTGACAAGATGGACTCCCCCAGTGAGAAGTCGCATCTTCCCCTTTCTCCTCTCATATGTCAGGAAGTTTGAGCTCCTGGGACTAATGAGACTGTGGGAGAACTTGCCCACATCTTTCTTTCTTCGTTGGTAGTGTAAGAAACATATTTGCCTTCATCCTTTGTGAGTTGGAGTAGACCCGTGTAGTAAAGTCAGCTTGATAAGAAACAGACTTTGTGTGTGTGTGTATATGTGTGTGTGTAGTTTTTTTTTCCTCTTTGGCTCTTTGGGGGGGCCAACCACCCACCCAGCTCCTAAATAAATATACACACAGGCTTATTCTTTCTTATGAATGCCTGGCTTTAGCTTGCCTTATTTTTAAATAGCTTTTCTTAAATTATCCTGTCTACCTTTTGCCTCTGGACTTTTACCTTTTTCTATTTCTCTATATCTTTTCTTTCTTTCTTGTTCTGTGACTTGCTGTGTAGCTGGGTGGCTGGCCCCTAGAGTCCTCCTCTCCTCCTTTTGCTCCTCGATCCTTTCCTCCCAGATTTCTCTTCCTATTTATTCTCTCTGTCTGCCAGCCCTGCCTTTCCTTTCTCCTGCCTAGCTATTGGCTGTTCAGCTTTTTATCAGACCAATCAGGTGATTTGGACAGGCAAAGAATCACAGCTTCACAGAGTTAAACAAAAGTAACATAAAAGAATGCAGCATATCTTTGTATCATTAAAGAAATGTTCCAGAGCATAAACAAATGTAACACATCTTAACATTCTAAAATGTGTGTGTGTGTGTGTGTGTGTGTGTGTGTGTGTGTGTAAATGTAAAGGCCAAAGTAAGATGCCAGGTGTCTTGCTCAGCCACTCTCTACCTTACTTTTTGAGATAGTCTCTCACTGAACCTGGAGTTGACCTATTTGCCTGGCCAGGATTCCACTTGTCTTTGTGTCCTCAGCATTGGGATTATAGCTTGCACTACTATACTTAGCTTTTTAAATATGAGTTTTGGGATCAGATTCAGGTTCTCATGTTTGTGTGACATCTCCCTAGCTCCTGATATGTCTTAATGTGTACACTTCACACATGCATGGCTGACACCTGGGGACTCAGCAGTTCTCAATGAAGTATCTTATGTACCATTTTCAATTAAAAAAAAGGAAAAAACCAAACAGTATATTTTCAGAGAGGTGATGAGGTAAAGAAAAGAGCCGGACAGGGTACCAGAAGTGTACCAGGTAAAGGCTGGTGAGCGGCACTTGTTCATGTAGACTTCTGGTACTCTGTCCAGGCTGATGAGAGTCCAGAGTAGACTCCAGTGGCCCAGCTTTGTTCTCCCTAAAATAAAAGGGTTCCCAGAAGCCTTTTGCTTTGAGGCAATTGGAAGGAGAGCAGAGAGTTTTCATGTGTCTTCTCATGAATTGCCTTCAGTGCAGTGACCTGCTATGTATGTATCTATGTGTGTGTTCACGTATGTGCTGGTATACCTATATATCCTCTCACGTATGTGCGGGTATACCTATATATCCTCTCATGTATGTGCGGGTATACCTATATATCCTCTCACGCATGTGGAGGCCAGAGAACAACCTCAGGTGGTGTTCTTCAGATGCCGTTCAACTGTGTGGGAGCCCACAGAAGTGGGTCCATTCCACCTTGACTGAATGCCAGAGAGTTCAGGCCTATTCTTGCTCCTTCAAGAACAGGACAGGAGGTTTGACCCAGGGAGTGACTACCTACAGGATGCTTGGCCTAAGGTGTGATGGCTGCATGTCCCGCCTAAACAACAGAATACTTAACTCAGGATATAGTTACTTGGTGTTTCAGCTATTGAAGGGGTAATTGCTCTGTTTGTTCTTTGTGTCATGGTAAAGCAGTCTTTCGCTGTCTTCCCCCACTTTTTTGATTGGGGTATAAAAGCATATGCAAAATAAACGCGGGCAAGTTCACTATTCACTGAATTACCCCCCCCACACACACACATTCTATTCTGTGTCTCTGTATCTCTGTTCCTTCTGCCTAAAATTTCTAATCCACACACCCTCTACCCTGGAACATGTGAACCTTGTCGAGGCTGGACCCCAACACAACTCTCTTGTCTTCAATATCTCCTTGGGTTGGAACTTGCCAGGTAGGCCCAGCAGCTTGACCAGTGAGCCCAGAGATCCGCCTATCTTTCTTTCCAACCCTAGAATTGCAAGCACGCAGCACCATATCTACATTTTCTAAAGAATCTGAGTTCTGGGGGTCCAAACTCTGGTCCTCACATTCACAAGGCAGGCATGTTACCGTCAGCCATTTTCCTAGCCTCCGTTCAACAAGCTTGTGTATTCTTGGGTGGCAGAGTCTAGTCTCTCCTAAGTACTTGGTCCTAGAGGAAGAAGAGGCAGGCTTGTTATGTTTTAGAGAGTGATATTTATATATGTGTAACAAAGAGCATATTTTGCTAACTGTTTCACCACATGAACAGGTGGCTTTGCTGTGGGGGCCCTTCCTCAAGTCTCTAATCATTGATGGCATATGAAAATGTCTGGGTGACTGGCAGAACTGGAGCCGGCAGCAGTTCCAAAGCTGGGACGGCCTGAACAAACCGATATGCCAAGTGAAAAATGATTGGTGTGCACAGAGCTCTGGGGAAAGCGAGGAGAAGGGGGGCCCAGAAGTGCTCTGAGGCAGAATGCAGGGCTTAGAAACCACACAATGCAGCTTGTCCTTCTTTTTTTGTTTCTTTCTTCCTTTCTTTCTTTTTTTTTAAAGCTATAGTGGAACCTCTGAAAGATTTAAGGTTGGATTGACCAGACTAGATATGTATTTAAGAAAGATAATATGGAGTGAGTTAGGAGCAGCAGAAGTGATGGGCAGTTGGTCTGATTAGGATGCAGCTGAGCAGAAATGCAAAGGGTCTGAACTGGGCATGCTGGGAGGCTGAATCTGACAGATATTAAGAAAGTAGAATGAATGGCATTGATCACTGTCTTGCCTTCCAATGAGCTGTTCCATTGTTTCTGTTAATGAACAGGGCTTTATATGTTGTTGGGAGGAGCTAAGGGAGCACCTGAAGGTTTAAATTTCTGTAGCTCCCATGAAAGATTACTAATGAGATCTGAGCTAAATGATGGTAGGTGCTCATGGAGGACTCTTGAGGGAGGCTTGCTAAGATGGAGATGCCCTCATGGCCTCCCCTCTTTTTTTTGTTCTTGGAAATCAGAAACTGCCATCTTATCTCTGTGATGTGCTCTAAACAGTGAAAGCGTTTGGAAAACATGGCGGAGAAGCAGGACAGGAATACAGGGAATGAGTGTATGGTGAGTCCAGCAGCCAACCTCTGACAGCTACTTCCAAACCTTATACTAGGTAAGACATGGTATTCTGCCCCTGCCACCCGAAGACACTATGATTCTGTCTAGCAGTGAAACCCAATTCTTGACAGAGACAGATGTTGACCAATTGTATATAATAAGCAAACGGAAGGATCTGAGCATGAACTCAGATTCACTGCTTGAATGATGGGTGGATGAAGATGCTCACTAAGCAATAAGGCACAAAAGGAGAATTTATTAGGGCTGCTGTACTTTGCTTTGTGTATGTTGAGTTTGAGGGTTCCACGCACAGCCAATCTACGGAAGCGTCAACAGAATATAGTCCAGGACTCTCTATACACATCTGGGGACTATTTCACCAAAGAGAACCATTTAACTCATAGGAGTGTATGAGCTGCCATGGGCTAGGACTGTCTTATGTCTCTGAAATCAGTGAGTGATGTTTAAGGTTTCCAAGAGAGAATTCGAGGCAAGGCCAGGTACAGAGCCTGGGGAGTGCTGTGCAGTGACTCACCTGTGAGAGGGACAGTGGAAGAGTATCCAGAGCACTAGGAAAGGAATCTAGAGAGAAAGGTGCTGTGAGCATCAGGGCCAGTTAGAGGACAGGGTGCTCACAAATGCAGGGAAGGAGGACGTAGGAAACGGAGAAGTCACAAGAAGGAACCTGGCCAAAGGATTCGTTCATTTCCCAAACAGAACATTCTCAGGATGCTTCTGCACAGAGCAGAGAGCCACGGGTGAGATTTGATGTGAGGACACTTGAGATTCTTCCAGACTTTTGTATAACCTGTTACTTGTCTAATTATTATTTTTTCTTAAAAAAAAAACATTCTCTTCTCCAACAACAGATCTATCTCCTCAGATATGTCAAGTGATAGATTTTGTTTAAGATCAAAGTGAGCTCGCAGGAGCGCATAGTCATTTTAAGTAATTTCTTTGTAATGAGTTTTCAAGGGTCCCCATTGTACACCGAGGCAAAGCACAGCTGAGGTTGGATTCTGAGCTCTGCTAATTAAACACGTTGTTAGAGAGTCTCTGCGAAGGATTCTGATGTCAGAGGGGAAAAAGCCTTTTACAGGAGGCTTTAAACCTAAACAAAAGACAAGGCAGAGGGCAAGAAATGCTTTGGTACGCCCTGTGTGCTCATGACAGGGCGCCCACAAAAGGCTTGGGTCTTCCGGAGTGGAATTCATGTGTCCACGGGTGCCTTGTTGGTTCCTGGATGTTGAGCTGGGCTATCATGGGCGCAGTCTGTCCCTCATTTCTGAATATGAGAAAGAGCCAGGCTTTGGGTTGTTTTCCTCAAATTTTTAATTTATTGTCTTGAGCTAAGATTTGAGGAGTTTGTCTACTGGGGAATGTGCTCAGATTGCATCAGGCAGGAACTACTGGGCCCAGCTCTCCCCCTGGTCCGGCTCCCTCAAGGATGCCCAGAGAACCTGTTTTGGCTCCGGGCAACTTCCTGCTGGGGATGATGAAAATAATTGTTTTCCCATTTAAAGGGCAGTAGAGTGGGAAACGGTGAGGCAAGTGCTTTGCTTTTAGCTCTTGAGCAGCCAGTGCCCTCCCTAGGGAATACGTCATGGTCTTCATCTGGAACATTTTAATTGGGAAGAGCTCTTACTTGGTGTCTTCGAGAGGGACCCCAGGCACCACTTGGATAAGAAGTGCCTTGTCACTTAGGAGCTGTGGTTGTTCTGTGGCCCATTAGCCAGCTCCAGGAGAACCAGCAGCAGCAGGAATGTTAATGGGCAGTGACTACTTACTGAGAACATAGTCCTCAAGATGCCACACAGTGACAAGCCAGAGAGATGACACCTGCTCTTGAGTCGCTTAAACTCTCAACTTGGATGGAGGCTGGAGCGGAGGAGAGACAGTCTAGTTTGTTCTCACCGCTTGAAGGTTAGGTGTATCTGTAAGCATATGCACGTGTTATACACGAACATGTGACATTTCACATGGATGGAGACACTGGAAATGTTCAGGATACCAGCTAGCTATAGAGAAAAGCTGGAGGCTTTCAGCTATGATTCTGTAACTCATTTGGGCACACAAGTGTGTCTGTATAGACATGTGTTTATATAAACACACACTTACAGTTTTTTGAGACAGTCTGGCTTCAAAGCCAATATCCTCCTGCCTCAGCCTCTAAGTACTGGGATTATATCCACACTTAGTTAAGTTCATGTATTTTGTTTGTCCTATTCCAATTTCACCTTCTAGTACTTGGGAGGTGGAGGCAGGAGGGTGAAGATTTCAAGGGCAACTCTGTCTGCATAGTGAGCCTGAGGCCAGACTGAGACACAGGAAATCCTGTCTCAGAACAATGCAAGTACAGGACTGAGGAGATGTCTCAGTGCATGAGATCACTCGTTCTTGAAGAGGACCTGGGTTCAGTTCCCAGCACCCTTGTGGGGACGCACCGCCATCACTAACTCCATTTCCAGGGCATCTGATGCTCTCTTCCAAACTTCACGGCCACCATTCATATACACAGTGCACACACGTACGCATAGGCGAAACACTTATACACACAAATAGATTTAAAAACAGAACCAAAACCCCTCAGCTCCAATGAAACAAAAGGGTGTCTCCAACTTTCATTTATTGATCCGAAGCATCTCACAGCATCAGCTCTTTCAAGCTCCTGAGATTGCAGCAGAGGATGGTGTGGGCCTAGGGTGTCTCCCCTACCTGTAGAGACATGTGGGAAGCACAGAAGTCTCATAGCTATGAAAGATGCCTACTTGAGAGTGAGGTTGTACTATGATATTAACAGGTGAGAGGTCAAGCTGTGAGCTTCATGTTTAACATGAGACGTTTTAATGAACTCTGTAGAGACGACTTCCTTAAAAGCCCGAAAAGAGGTACAAAAACATTGGTTAGGCACGATGGTACACACCTTTAATTAGTTCTTGAGAAGGAGAGGCAGGCAGAGCTCTGTGTGTTCGAGGCCAGCCTGATCTGTATGGAAAGTTCTAACACAACCAGGGTTACATTGGGAGGTCCTGTCACAGATAGCTAATCAACCAACCAACCAACTAACCAACCAACCAACCAACCAACCAACCAACCAACCAACCAACCAACCAACCAATGAATCAACCAACTTAAAAATCCCCAAACATTAGCAGTGGTTACTTTTTGGTGGGAAAACATGGGCATCCCTTTCATAAGAAGAGTATAGGTTTTCTAAGTAAAAACAGAACAAATAAAAGTTATTCTTTCATTAATTTTGTTCTTTGAAGTAAGCACAACTGTAAGGCTTTATTGTCTTCATATTAAAACAGAAGATGAAACTGAAAACTAGATGTCTTGCTCCTTTCTCTCCTTATCCCCTTACAGTTCTGGATGTTTCTAGTTCTCAGTTGCTCAAATTCTCTCCTATCTGTACGTAGCTGGTCTCATCCCACTCCAGACTCATTAGTTGGCTTCCTAGCCACCCAAACCCTCCTGCTCTGTGTCCTGAAGCTGCTCTCCCTGGCACACGTCTCCTGGTGCTTCTCATCCTGCATTACTGTTGGAGGCTGGCGCTTGGCACATTTCTTATAGGACTGTCCATCATGTTTGGATAATCATGTAGCAGGCTTTCTCGGACCACCAGCCCCCAAATCATGGCACAGAGACCTATTATTAGTTATGGATGCTCGGCGTTAGCTTAGGCTTGCTTCTGGGCAGCTTTTTAAACTTATTTTAACCTGTTTCCCCTCATCATGTTTTGCCTAGGGGCTTTTAACCTTTCATTCTATAGTTCTACTTCCTTGCTTCCTCCGTTTCTGGCTGGTGACTGCCTGGCTGGCCCCTGGCATCTCCCTCTTTCTTCCTCCTTCTTAATCTCTCTGTCTGCCAGCTCCACCTATCCCTCTACCGCTTAGCTATTGGCTGTTCATCTCTTTATTAGACCAATCAGTTACCTTAGGCAGGCAAGGTGAAATGTATGCCCCACATCCTTACGTAATTAAACAAATGGAACAATAAACAAATGCAAAACATCTTTATAGTTAAACAAATGGAACCTAAACAAATGCAATACATCGTTACATAGTTAAACAAATATTCTATTCCACAACGTAAGTATGCCCCAAATGATGCCATGAACCAATACAACTGTTTTTTAGATGTCATTCATTCTTTTCTGTAATGGTTAATATTGATCGTCAACTTGATGTCTAGACCACCAGGCAATCAAACCTCTGGGCAGGGCTGGAAGGGAGTTTCTAGAGTGGATTAATTGTGCTGGGAAGACACGCCTTAGATGTGTGTGACACCATCCCATGGCCTGAGGTCCCAGACTGAATAAAAAGGGAGAAGGCGAGGTGAGTGCCTGCGTTTATTTCTTTCTACTTCCCGAGTGCAGAGGCAGCTTGACCAGCGGCTCCAGGCTCCTACTGCTGTGACATGCCCACCATGATGGACTGTCCCCTCAAACTGTGAGGTCAAACAAACCCTCCCTTAAGCTGCCTTTGTCAGTTCTTTCCTTGTAGCAACTAGAGAAGTAGCTAGTGTGGTCTCTGCTTAGGAAGGTAGACAGGGAAGAAGCCATGTTAGCAAGTCCATCTTACGAGTCAGTGGCATGAATTCAGATATAAATTTTCTACCCTTGAAGGAGGCCCATGCCTATGTCTTAACCCATGGAATGAATGCCTTTTTGTTGTTGTTTGCTTTTATTTGTGCAAAATCTCTGTCTCATATCAGTGTTCATCACATGGTAAAGAAATGTTCAATAAGTATTGGTTGGTTGCATGAATTAAGTAGTGCTGCTCAGAGACAGAACTTTAACTTTCTAGAAAAATATGCTTGTTCCTCTTTGGTACAAAGAAAATAATTTTTAAAAATATTAACGCAGACCAGATCCACAGTCAAAGGATGGCAGAAAGGAACAGATGTCAAATTCTCACTCAGAAAACAAAGGAAAGCTTCATAGCCTGGCTTAGACTTCAGCGGGATTTTGAGGAGTCAATCGAAACTCTACAGGCAAGAATGAGGATGTTCCCAGCACACGGGTTAGCTGGTGCCAAGATCTGATGGCTGAAGAAAGGCAAGGGTTGAAGGTGGCCAGGTGGTTAATGGGAGCAGATGTTGTGGGGGAGGATGATGTGTGGTCCTGGCAGGCCAGCTGTTAGGACGAGCAGGCTTGAGTCAAGAAGCTCACCGGGTAGGAAGGTTAGGCTTTGGACGTCTATAAACCAGCTCTTTCGGAAGGTTTGGGGGAGGGAGTTCCTAAAGAGGCTCTCTTGTCCCAGGGAGGAAGCTGGACTCTCCCGAGTGACTGTCCTTTTTTGGCTCTGTCACTCAGCAGTCCCAGGCAGTCTTCTAAGAATGGAATGCGGTAGGACAGGCTTGAATGAGGAACCTTCCAGCACGGTAAAGCTGTAGAGCCGCCTGGAGCTCAGTCTGTGCAAGGGGCAGGAGACTTTCCTGTTTGTAGTTTCCTGGTCTCAGCTGGGCACCCCCGCTCCCCACCAGTTTTGTTCGTCTGTCCTTTGCTTAGTTTCTCTGCTCCAGCTCCTTCACCTCCGTCAGCATCAGCAGTGTGCCTCTGTCAGCTGCTGATCTGGTCCACCATAGCAGGGCAACTGTCTTCAGTCAGAAAGCGGGGCGGTGAAGGCTAGCGCTCAGCTTGGCTCTTCATTTCTGCTCTGCCTGGAAGCACAACCATGGTACGGTACCACCCACATTTAGGGTGAATCTTCCCACCTCCAGGTCCTTTAGCTTCACCTTCAGTGCTATACAGATAATGGCCGAGTCTGTCTAGACCTGACTCCTCCCCTGAGTTCCAGCTCTTACTTCAAGGTCCCTGAGAGACACTTCTGCTGGTGTTAGGCTGTAAAAACCCTGTGTTAACGTCTTGGTCTTCAGCTTTGGTTCTCTAAGGGGTGAAACCTATTGGGAAGTTTTAGGTCATGGGAGGTGTGCTCGCAAAGAGGAACATGGGGTGCCTGTCTTTTTCTCCCTTCCCAGGAAGTGGGCAGAGAGCTCCGCACTTGGTCATGCTGTGCTTTGACACATTGGAAAGCAATAGGGTTAACAAACCATGGGGACTGAAAACTCAAAAACTGTGAGCCCAAACAAACTTTCCTTTTAAAAATGTGTATTGTCTAGGGCCTTTCGTTAGCCTAACGAAAAGCTGTTAGTTGTCCTCCAGGCAACTTCACCACCTCCCGCCTCAAACCAAATCCATTTTCTTCCTTCCACAAATATGCTTCTCTTTTGTTTTGCTGATGGACCCTGGTCAAGTAGAGCATCAATCTGGTCAGCTCCTGTGTCTTAACCATTCCACCTGTGAGATGCCTATTCAACCTCTCTACTTTTCATTACTTCTGTGTTCATAGCATCCTTAACCTCATTCCCTTGGACCAGTGTGTTAGCTCCTAACTGTTAGGCCCTTTTGCTCTCTATCTTTTCCAACCACCTTTTCTTTCCCCTCTCCCCTTCCCTCCCTTATCTTAGTTGCTGCCACAATAATCTTTCTGACACAGATTGAGTCATGTTGTTTTGCTGGAAAACACAAACCTATTGCGTGGTCACAGTCTGGCAGGAATTGCCTCCCTGTTTCACCCTCCCTCCCTCATACCCTTCCTTCCTGTGCTAGCTTTTGTTAACTCCACATGAACTAAATTCATCTGAGAGGAGGGAGCCTTAGTTAAGAAAATGTCTCCAGAAGACGGACTGTAGGCAAATCTGTAGGGCGTTTTAATTAGTGATTGATGGGGGAGGGGCCACCTACTTTAGGTGGGGACATCCCTGGGCTGCTGGTCCTGGGTTCTATAGGAAAGCAGGCTGAGCAAGCCATGGGAAGTAAGCTAGTAAGCAGCACCCCTTCATGGCCTCTGCATCAGCTCCTGCCTCCAGGTTCTTGCCCTGCTTGACTTCCTTCCCTGAGGAACAATGAAGCGGAACTGTAAGCAAGATAAACCCTTTCCTCCCCAAGCTGTGTTTGATCATGATGCTTCATTGCAGTCATATGGACCCTAAGACTCCCCCTTTCTGTTCAGAACTCCATTGATGCAGAAATGTCTTCTGTACCCCACAAAGTACCCCAACCCCACTCCCCATTTTTCACAATTGTTTTTGCTATTTCGTTTTGTTCTTGTCTGGCTTTCTTCTTCTGTCCAACCAACCCCAAATCTCTTCTGCAAAACTCTGCTACCCAGGAGAGTTCACTGCCCAGCTTGCCCTTTCTAGCCGGCTCAAAGGCGGATTCCTTTAGCATGCTTCAAGCAGAGTCTGTGGAAGGATGCTTTGTAGATGTGGGTATCTTCTACAATGTCTCTCTGGGTAGAGCCTGGTCCCAGCCCAGATCCTGGCATTTGTATAGCGGATCATCACTCAGAATGTATTAGTAAATGAGCTAAGACAGTCCTCATTCTTCTTAACAGTTTTGTTCCCTCCCCAAAGACCCCCTTTTCATAATAACTTTGCCCCATAAGGTCAAACAATTAGTAGAGTATTCCCTTTTCTTTCCGCTACAGGGAGGGTAACAACTTATTTCAAGAGGGAGAGATACAGGGGACCAGAATGGAAGCCTCTGGTCTTGCTGCCTGGCTCCTTTGTCAGCACTCAGTAGTGTTCTCATGCTGGATGGACCATGTAGCCAGGCCCTGCTATGGTTTCCTCTGGACCTCAGGCACTCTCCTCTCAGGCCACCACTAGTCAAAGGAGCCTCTACCCACCCTGCAGGTCTGTGACTGGGGGTGTGGTTTAATCAGGCTTCTGTCTGTGGTGGGAGCAGATAATAGGAGAACATCTGTTTCCATGTCTAAGCTTCAGATTGCAATCGGCTTTACATAGAGATAAAGCGGATGTTTTACCCCCATCTATCTGACTCCGATTCTTTTAACTGGTCCTAGCGTGAAACTGGATAGGCAAAGGTTGGGAGAGAACACATTGGGCCTCTAAAAGCTAATACTAACCTATGAGTCTACCATTGAGATATTGGGAACTACACACGTCTCAGCTAGCTGAAGGAGTCATCAGTCACATAAAATTAGGGAGAAAAGCTCTTGCTTTATAGGGCAAAGGGGTGCTGAGCCCCATGTATGTTAAATATCCCATACTATTTAAGTGAAGGAGTAAGGTGAGGAACAAGGTCTAGTTTAAACTAAAGGATTCTAAGAAGGGCCTGGAGAAGAAATGGGTTTTCCATCTTAATCTCTCATGTGGGCAAAGGCCAAAAGTTTAGTAGCTCTCTATTGAAGAGGATATGGGAAACATGTGACCTCATACACTGGGTGGGAGATGACTTTGTGGAAAATAATGTATGCTGTCAATTGGGCAGCATCTATTTAAATGCGTATGAACTTGACCTTTGACCCAGCAATTTTGTTCTTAGGAATTTATAGTACGGATATACTAGTCTGTGAAAAATGATATTACGTACAGTGCATTCATTACCGTGTCATTAGAATTGCTCTAATTGTCCCACAGTTGGGGAACTTATTAGATAAATGGGGGGGGCACTGCTTTAATTAATTTTTCACTGTAAAGAAAAAAGAGAATGTTTCTTCAATGCCAATAAAGAACAGTTTTCCAGATATATGATAAGTGGAACAATAAAGTGGGCAATCAAAGTGAGCAACATTGTGTTGGCAGTTGAGAGAGAGAGAGAGTGAGAGAGAGATAGAGAGAGAGAGAGATCACTGAGTCTAGCGCTACCTTCCTGTAATCTCATCCCCATACTCTAGAAACTGAGGCCAGAGCGCAGTCAATTTAGGGCTAGCCTAAGCAATACAGAGAATTCCAGCTCAGTGTGGGCTACAGAGTGAGATCTTGCTTGGCTCAAACAAAAACAAAAAAAGAAAAAATAACCTAGGAAGGCAAATAGAAAGATTTTCTTGGAATGCTTTTGTCTAAAAATATACAGTAGAAGCTGATGATGTTGTATGCCTCTGGGAGGGAGAACCAGGTAGCTGGAGAGCCAAGACTAGGTAGCTCCCTGGAGGAGACATACTATTTGAATTTTTTTAAAGTCCATGTTTAATTCAATTAAAAGGTATATACACAAACACACACACTAAGTTTCATTTTTATGGAAAAATTTCATTTATTAGGTGGAAACTTGGCATGGGTTTTCACAGCCACGTCTCAAAATACAATCCAGGAGGTGGGCATTATCAGGAGAGGAAAGGGAGGGCCAGTGAAAGGGACAGTGGGGTGTGGCACAGGGGTCAGTCTGCAGGTTCTGTCCCACTGTGCAGATGTTGACTGTCTGAGAAAGGATATTACTAGTATTGTACTATTATTAATACTCGAATAGCCTGCTAAAGCTAGTGTTAGTCAGTCCTAGTCAAGGAAAGTTCACAAGGGAAATTGTGAAAAGCAATTTAAGTATTTACTATAGTTTCCTTAGAAGATTCCAGCCAGAGGGTGGTGGAGCACACCTTAAAGCCCAGCACTCAGGAGGCAGAGGGAAGTGGATCTCTGTAAGTTCAAGGTCAGCCTGAGCTACAAAGTGAACTCCAGGACAGCTAGGACTGTTTACACAGAGAAGCCCTGACTTGAAAAACAAAACAAAAAACAAAAACAAAAACAAAAACAAAAGATTCCATGGGTTCATATATGGATAGGAGATAACTAATCTTTTTAAACGTCTTGACTTTGGGGCTCGGGTGTAGTTCAGTGGTTGTGTGGGTGTTTGGCTAACGTGCATGGGTTTGAATCCCAGCACTGAAGAAAGGTGTGTTGGCCTTCAATTTATCCATCCCTCACTTTCAACAGAGGATAACTGTCATTGAAAAATCTCTCCTCCATTCATTCTTCCCTCTCAACAAAAACACTTGCGTGCACCTGCTGTGCCTTCTTGGGGCTAATCGTTAGTCTCTGCAAGGCTATTTTCCATTGCAATTATAAATCTCCTTGCTGCCCTGGTTTACAGTAGCCCCACCTCAAAAGTGGATTAAAGCCCCTGAGCTGTGGGGAAATGCCAAGTGAGCCATGTCAGAATTTTACAGGTGGCAATGAGGGTAGACAGACATAGGAAGGGATGGAAAAAGGGTGTAAAATACCTTATAAATAAGTTTCAGCACCTGTTACACATGTAAGGCGTGTAGAACATTGCCTGGCACATATGAAGCACTTAATAAATCATAGCCATTAGTGCTCATAATTAACCCTTTCTCATAACCTGGCGGTAATAACGACAGCTGACGTTTACTGGGAGACTACGATATGTAAGCGACAGGGTCTAGTTCTTGCAGTGGATTAACCTTGTAACTTCCCTGCGCTGCTATGCAACATGTCTATTCATCTCCTCCATTTTACAGACAGGGGATGGACAGAGGGAAACTTAGTCATTGTTGGAGATGCCAACATGGGGATAGAGTCAGGCTATGGAGCCAAGCAGTCTGGCATCATTCAGGCCTCTGTGTTCATTTGATTTCTACAGACCTGGTCAATTAACTCCTGTACTGGAGGCTTTGAAAGGGTTTTATTTTGCTATTTTTCATAACCCTTAGTGGTCCTAAGGGAGGAATCTAAGAAAACAACAAGAATATCAGGCACTATTAAGCCCCTGCTATTATTGTTGGCTGGACTTCTGGAAGGCCAGAGATTCTCAGCCAGGAATCAGAGGAAGGCCTCTTCCAATAAGATCTTAGTTAATGTCTTGCATGGTTCTCTTCGGTTGCCTATCTATCAAGGGAAATCATGCTAACCAGATAAATGGAATGCCCGTGGATGCTCTGGAATATTTGTTTCAGAGTCAGTAGTACATCAGGCACCTTTTTTTTTTTTTGACATAGCAATGCCAAGATATGTCATGTTGTCCTAGATCTGAATCTAGCTTAGGGATTCAGTAGACATGACCACCCAGAATATAGGTTTGAACTTGGTATTAGAATAGCTATGTGCAAAGTGAGTCCTCAGATCTGTGCTTTGATGAGGAGAAGCATGGCCCCGGTTTCAAGAAGAATGTGAGGAGTAGACTATAGAAGTCTAAGCACAGAGAATTAACCCAACTTACAGAATTTCTCTAACTGCTATAAATAGAAAACCTTGGCAGTTTGGGAAAGAAGGGCTGAGAAGATTGAGTGGTAGGTGAGTAGGTGAGTTTTCATTCCTTTTTCAAAGTTCACACATCTTGGTAGATGGTGAGGTAAGGTGGTGAGAACCAGGGACCACAATCCCCAGAAGTCCAGAGGAGCTCATCCCAAGGGAGTTTGACTCTCATTCTACATGCAGAACTGGAGAGAAGAACACCTCATGGTGGCATCTCAAGCTGAAGTGGTACCACTGAGGAAGAGATACATAGATGAGATGTGACAGTCAAAGGAGTTTTCTGTTGTAATATTATATTATTGCCCCATGGAGTTTTCTTTAGCTTGAGCATGTTCCCAAAGTTTAGGTGTTGGAGACTTAATCTCCAAATTCATATACTGATGACACTTAGAGATAGGGCTCTTGACAGAAAATTAGCATTAAAGGAGGGCATGAATATGGGACCCCTGTGATGATATTAGTGACCTTTATAAGAAGAGGAAGAGAGCCCTGAGGTAGCACACTTGGTCAATCGCACCAGTGTGATGTTCTCTGTCATGCTAGGATGCAGCAGGAAGGCCTACACCAGATGCTGGTACCAAGCTTTTGTGTTTTTTGAACACCAGAATCATGATCCAAATAAACCTCTACTTTTTGTAAATTACCCACCTCATTTACTTTGTTATAGCACAGAAAGGTCACTAAAATATTATTTTAATAGAGGATATGGATAAAAGCTTAGAGATGGCCTTGGAGAACTTGCTGGGCTGATCACCAAGTGAAAGGCAGAGTCCTCTTGAAGGGGATAATTAGAAGGCAACTGTTGAACTTGGAACCAGTAGGGAGGTACAGACAGTCCTTGGGGTACCTGAAGGGCCAGGGAAAGTTGAGGGAAAATGCCATTAGGGGAAGAAGATCAAAGTCCCTAGAGCAATGGTCAGCAGGGTAGGTCCATGCCAGGAAGCAAATGCTGAGTCACTCTAGTCTTGGTTCTTCAACAGTCTCAGCAGTGAGGCCAAAGGCTGATGGCTGGGCTCAGGCAGGAGACACAGACCAGAGAGCATGACCCAGGGCCTCTCTTCTACTGCTTTAAGGAAAGTTAGGTTCCCTCCCCTTGGGAAGATGATGGCCGGGTCAGACATTCTAGAAAGCAGAAGAAAGACCCTGGCCTTACTTCAGGGTCACTTCTATGAGCTGTGTGAAATACCCTTCCACTCTGAACTCTCAACAAAATATGTGTGCCCAACTGTGTATGCTTAGATGAGCATGTACACGTACATGTTGTATATATACATTTACATTACTACATGTAAATGTTGGCTTTGGTGATGTTATAGGATGTGCTGCATCCTCTGAACCCATGTATCGAAGCTCTGATCCCTAATGCCTCAGGATGCAACTGTATCCAAGGATGGCACCTTTACAGAGGAAAGGCAGGTACAGTGAGGTCACTGGCCTGACTAGTGTCCCTGGAAAAAAAGGAGATTAGGGCACAGCCACACACAGAGAGAAGCCACATGAGGACACAGGGAGAGACAGCTATACACAAACCAAACAGAAAGGCCCCAGGAGAAATCAACCCTGTCGACATTTTTGGCTCGGACTTGAAGCCTCCAGAACTGTGGGAGAATAAATTTTTGCTGGTTAGACCACCCAGTCAGTGGCATTTTGTTATAGATGCCTTACACAAATGGATATAGCCAGAAAAAGTTATTTTGATAATTCAACTTTAGGATCAGGTCAACGTCCTAAATCACAGATATTTAGAAATGAGTTATTGTTGCAATGTGGATTATTGGTATAGAGTAGTATTGTTGAAGGAGAGAGGGCCTGCTTTTGGTCCTGGCTAGCTTACACCCAAAATAACCACACAGAAATTGTATTAATTAAATTAATGCTTGGCCCATAAGCTCTAGCCAGCCTCTTATTAGCTAACTCTCACATCTTGATTCAACCCATTTCTAATAATCTGTATGTCACCATGAGGTCGTGGCTTACTGGGAAAGATACTAATCAGCGTCAGTCTCAGACAGGAGTTTCATGGCATCTGCCACACTGCCTTCTTCCTCCCAGAATTCAGTTTTCTTTTCCATGCCTACCTAAGCTCTTCCCTATCAAAAGGCCAAGGCAGTTTCTTTATTCAACCAATGAAAGCAACACAAATACAGAAGGACCTCCTACACCATTTCCCTTTTTCTGTTTAAACAAAAAAGGCTTTCTCTTTAACATAGTAAAATTACATATAATCCTTTGGGGTTCCTGATTCACGAAAGAGTCTGCGAGACATTCTACAGAATACAGAAGAGAGTGACTAAACTGTCTTTGAAATTTCCTGCTTCATGGAAAAGTCTGCTGGATACTATAAGCCTATAGGCTAAAGATGGATGCCCCAACAGTACAAAAGAACTTTGGGTGTCTGTCCAGGCAGCGAGCTGTCTCTGTCAATTCTAGAGTTTTGGAAGTTGCTTACTTCTTGTTTACTTAGGTAATATTATATTCTTCTGGAGTCTTTGATGGAGTTGAAGAATAGATAGATAGTTATAGTTATCATTTTCCTTTGTTATGATTAAAGATAAAATAGATATAAATATTGTAACTATAATTCTTGCTTGATAACTGTTTTGTTATATGTAATTTTACTCGTGGTGACATACAGATTATTAGAAATGGGTTGAATCAAGATGTGAGAGTTAGCCAAGAAGAGGCTAGAGCTTATGGGCCAGGCAGTAATTTAATTAATGCAATTTCTGTGTGGTTATTTTGGGTGTAAGCTAGCCAGGACCAAAAGCAGGCCCTCTCTCCTTCAACATGGTATTGGTATATTAAAAACAAATGAAGCTACATGATATGGCGAAGAGGCCAGGATTATTAAATAATACTGCATGTGTGGCAATGAGCCAGCTGAAACTATGCACCACTTGATTGGTTTATTAGTAAACTTGGAATTTATAATCCATGATCTCCACAAACCTAGATGTACAGTACCAATGTAATATGAACCAGACCTTCTATATTAGCCACTTATTCCCTCATTGCTGTGGCAACCTATTTGACAAAGGCAATTTAGAGAAAGATGCATTTATTTTGGTTCACAGCTTGAGGGCACAATGGTTCACAGCTTGAGGGAACAACCCATTATGTTGGATAATTCATGGGGCAGGGGCTTGAGGCAGCTGGGAATGTTGCATCCACAGTCAGGAAGCAGAGAGACGTGAATGCTGGGCTGGTGTTCAGTGTGTCCTCCTGAAGAGATCAGCTGAAGGTAATTGTTGGACTTGGAGACCAGTAAGGGGGCTGCAGCCAACCCTTGAGGTGCCTTCCATGTCAGGGAAAGCTGAGGACGATGCTATTAGGAGAGGAAAATGAAAGACCTTAGAGCCAAGGATTCTGTGCTAGGGAACAAATTCTGAGCCACATTGGTCTTGTCACTTGAGCAGTCTCAACAGTGAGGACAGAGGCTGGCAGCACAGCAGCCTGAGAAAAATTGAACCAAGACAGTTGATCACACGACACTGTAGCCACAGCCAGGAAGCAAAGAGGGGGGAATGCTTGTGTTCAGCTTTCTGTCCTGTTGTCACTCAGTCTGGGACCCCAGCCCATGGGATGGTGTCACTTATATTTAGGGTGGGTCTTTCCATGTCAACTAATGGAAACCATAAACTTCCTCAGAGACACACACAGTGCTTTACTTGTTTCCATGGTGATTCTAAATCCCATCAAGCTAACAATCAACCTTTGCCCCATCACCGCACACCTCATACTTTTTCAGAGTCGTCATCCTTCATGTCGGGTAAAACAAGAGTGACATGATTTCAACATAAGTGGTTACTGTCTGTGTTGCTAAAAGGAGTCTGCAGGCAAAGGATGTGCTGTTGTTGTTCATTCAGTAGAGGAGAAGAAACGATGGCAGAAGCAGACCTCAGTTGCTTTCACCTCCACTCTGGCAAGAAAGCGAATATAGAAAGAGGGTAGGATTATTTCTTCAGCTAAGCTGTACTCCAAAGCACTTTTATGAACCTCCTCCTCCTCCTCTTCCTCTTTCTTCTTTCTTCTTCCTTCCTTCCTCCTCCTTCTTCTTTTTACATCTGTTCTTAAGACGCCAGTGGCTCTGGTCTCTTCACACTGTGTCAGAGACTAGTTGACTAAAAACACATTGTGATTGATGATCTCCATAAATCACAAGGCTCAACAGTGTGATTAAATCATATACACGTCTAAGAAGCTAAAGGGGTGGTGGTGGTGGTAGTCATTTTAAATTTAGGATGATAGTAGGTTTTATGTAAAAAAAATAATAATGTGATTTTTCTAGAGTTGGGAAGGTGGCTTTGTTGATACAGTGTGATCTCTGCACTGGGTGGCGGGTACAGGAGGCTCTCGGAAACTTGCTAGCTAGCTAGTCAGGAGCTCCAGGTTCATCAATGGACTCTGTCTCAAAAACTTAAGGGACAGAGTGATTGAGGGGAGTACCTAACATCAGCCTCTGACTCCATTACATACTGGTATACATGCAATCCTCCCAATAACACACAGAAACATGCACACACACACACACACACACACACACACACACACACACACACAGAGTCTGAGGCCAGTTGGATACATTATTGAAGTTATATATTGTGTCCATATATCACCCCCAAAAAGCACTACTGTGCTGGGTTGTGTGTCCTGGGCCTGTGGCGATGATGGTCCCTTGTTGAGCTCAGGGAATGTTCCTGCCCCATTAGGATTTTTTCACTCCATTCTCAAGGTGGGGCCGTCTGGACGAAGCCACTGCTGTGGCTCTACAGAGTGGCATTAGAGCAGTTACCAGCCAAGAGGCCATTCTTACTTCGTTCCAGAGGAAACGTCATCTCAAGATTTGATTAATTAAAACTTCACCCAGCTGGGCAGTGGTGGCACACACCTTTAATTCCAGCACATAGGAGGCAGAAGCAGGTGGATCTCTGTGCATTCAAGGCCAGCCTGGTCTACAGAGCTAGTTCCAGGACAGCCACAGCTAAACAGAGAAATCCTGTCTCAAAAAAAAAAAATAAAAAAATAAAAAAATCAAAAACCAAACCAACCAACCAACCAAGCAAACAACAAAACCCCCAAAACTCCTCCCAAAACAAAAAAACAACACCTAGACAAACAACAACAAAACAAAAGAACCAAAAAAAAACCCCAAAAGAAAAACCCCAAACCTTATCTGTTTTATGGTAATCCTCCCCATTATCTCTTCCCTGGCACATCAACAATTAGTTAAGTGAAGCTATGATGGACACTCCCCCACTAATTAATTTCTCCTATGGATGGTGACCTTTGGCTGGTGAGGTATATTTTTAAAATTCTTTAAAAGACTTCGAATACAGCATTCCATCTGTCCCCAGTATACTGGGGGCACTATCAGTGGTATTTTCTGTTCCCTGTCTACCAAGAAAAAAAAGCAATGGTGTATAGACTGATAAGGCAGCATTTCCTCTTTGAATACTATTTCCTGTGGTTTTCTCTCTTTTCTTTTCCTTTTAATAATGGGATCTCAGTTCTGCTCCCAAGGGTCAAGCTCTGCTCTGCTGCCATTTCTAATCCTCTGTGTCTCTTTACTAGGATTTTGTCTGTCAGTTGATAGCATTTGAATGGCCTAAGTATAAACCCATTTGTATGAATTGTGTTGGAGGAGCCATGCTCACACCAAGAGCTTTCCTTTCCTCCCGAAGGGTTCGGGTCAAGCCAGCAAGTATTTATCCAGCAGGACCAAGCTAGATGGTGAAAGGGGCACCAAAAGAGAAGTCAAGAGCGCTCTCGCCTTTCCTGGAAATAAATGGTCCTCAGAAATTGTCGCTTGAAGCGCGGTGTTCAACAGTTCAAGGTTAGTCATGTGATACAGAGGATGCGAGCAACAAGGCCTCAGAGAAAGCTAATTCCCAGGAACTGTGTTAGCCAGGAAAGACGTACTGAGATCAAGAACGGACTTGATAACCAAGAACAAAACCCATTCACTGGAAGACAAATATTTTGAGCTAATCTTTTTCTTTCTAACTCTGAACTACTTGGAACAGTCCCTATTTCTTTCGGGAGGATTAATCATACGAACCATGCGTAGCTTTTGAGAGCTAGATGTTATCTAACCTGTGACACAGACTGACATAGGGGATTATCAGAGCAGAAGAAACCATCCTAATCCTTTGTGTCCAATGAACACAAATGTTTTTCACTGGACAATTGTTAATATGGTCTCTTTTAGCTCTCTTATATGTGGAAAATTATTACATGTTGTTCTCATTTTAGGGATAGAGGTATGTTCATATGAGGTGTCCCACTGCCTCTAAGCAATAACTCCCTCCTCCTCTCTTCCTTCTCCTCCTCCTCCTTCATCTTCCTCTTCTTCCTATGCGCTGATGGCCTAGTTTCCTTTGCAGTGCTTGGGATAAGCACTGGAATAAGAATCCTCATACACAGGCAGCTTAGGGAGAAATGGTTTGCTTTAGCTCACAGTTCCGTTATCCCATTATTGTGGGGAAGCCAAAGGGACAGGGCTTGAATCACAGTCACACCCACGGCCAAGAACAATGGGAGGATAGATCCATGCCTGCTGCTCAGCTCACCTTCTCCTCCTTTATACATTCCCAGGACCAAAGCCCAGGGAATGGTGCTGCCCACTTTTAGGCTATGTCTTCTAACATCAATCAACGAAATCAGGACAATACTCTATGCACACACCCACAGGCCAACCTGATCTACAATCCCTTATTGAGACTCTCTTCTCAGCTTGATTCTATGTGTTAACTTGATAATTACAACATCCCATCATGGTGTGGGGTGTCCATGCACACAGAAGCCAGATGAGGACATCAGATGTCCTGCCCTATCAATCTCCACCTTGTTCCTTGAGATAGGGTCTTCCACTGGACCTGCAGCTAGGTGAGTCTCCAGCAAGTCCCAGCAAACCTCTGCTCTCTTCCTTCTATAGCGCTAGGGTTGCAGGGAGGAGATGCCTATCCAGCTTTTTATGTGTGTGTTGGGGATTCAAACTAAGGTCCTTGTGCTTACGCAGCAAGTGCTCCTACCTACTAAGTCATTGCCCCAGCCCCCAAACTTCTCGTTACTGTTGTCAAGTCCAGACAGTCTTAGAAGCAATTTGCTAAACAAGGTGGAAGGAATATTTGTTTCCTAAAGTCAAGAGAATACAACATAGCAAGATTAATATCAAAACATAAAACCCTGCTTTCTTTTGTTGTAGAAATTAATGTGCTCCTTGTAGAACATTTAGAATGTCTGACTATGTTTAAAGAAAGTAAGAGACATCCCTAATCTCGTAGACCAGGTCCCTAAGCTATTTAATGGGTCTTCTGCATTTAGGCCTATGAATGAGAAGATGTCTCTTAGGTTTCTCTGAGAGTTTGAATCACGGAGTGATTTTTATAAAGGAAGTTTGCCTGTTTCCAACCTGACTAATTTTATTTGGCTATGTAATGTGAAACAGAGAAACGTGTGTGTGTGTGCGTGTGCGCGCATGCGTGCATGTGCTCATGCACATGCTAAGCTGCTGAGATGTTGAAGTTATTCTCACACCATAAACTAGCCTATCCAATTAGTACAAGTGTTTTCTGGTCAGGAATGCACAGTACTCTTTTGAGAACCTGACTTCCTATTACATAATAATTATTCCTGTCATGTACTTAGCTGTGATCTGGGTAACTGTTCCCCAAATGCCCATGTGACAAAGTTTTGGTCATCAGCCTCTGGCGCTACTCAGGGGTGGTAAGACCTATAAGAGGTAGGGCTTTGTTGGAGAGACCTAAGTCATTGTGGGCGTGCCTTTGAGGGGCGATACTGGTATTCCAGCCCCTTTTTCTATATCCCGTTTGCTTTTCAGCCGCCATGAGGTGAGTAGCCTTTTGGGCCACACCCTCACATCATGATGCGCTATGCTACTCCAGGCTCAGAAGCAGGGGACCAAGTAACTGTGGTGTGAACTCTCCATAACCACGAGGCTCGAGAAGCCTTTTCTCCTGAAGTTGATTATACTGCGCTTGTTGTGGTCATGGAAAGCTGGCTAAAACACATATTATGTTTTCCTTAGTCATTTCTGTATCACCAGACATTTATTTTTTTCACACATTCTTTTTTTGTTGTTGTTGTTTAAAAATAGCCAAGTAGTGGAAAATCTTGCTTGTCTGATGTGTTCTCCTGAGGAATTTTTTAAAGAAACAAAGTTGCTAAGTCAAAGAATCGGGACCATTCAAGGCTGCGGTTATGAATCAACAAGAGTCCTGCAGAGACACCCTCCTGGAGTGTGCTTCCGGAGGCCATGTGACTGGAGAGTGCACACTTGGATGTGCTGTGATCAAAGTCAGGTCTTTAGTATTTCAATATATATCCATATTTTCTGATTTATAGGAGGGGGTGCCATTTATCTGAACAATAATAAGGATGAATTAGTGTCCTTTTGTCTTTTAGTATGTCTTGTGAATGTATATAGATCATGATCTGACTAGCTAGGGCATTTTTTTTTCATTTTGCTATTGACTTGTAAGTACCCTCAGGATTCTTGTTGAAATATTGTGTGTGTGTGTGTGTGTGTGTGTGTGTGTCTGTGTGTGCATAGACCCTGGCCTAGTAAAGTCTGGTTTCTGTAGCAGAAGTTCAGACTCTCCCTTCATAGGCTTGGTAAGTGAGTTAGTGAAGGTAAATGGGGGATGGAAAGTAAACAGATTGACAGGGGAAATGCACACAAATTCACGAACACATGCACATCTGCATCAGAACAACACAAGATGCAACACTAAAGGGAAGGTCAGGTAACTGAGGTTTGCATACCCTCTTCATAGGGAAAAGAGAAGTGAGGAGGGCCTGTGGGACTTTTAGAATGAGGGTAATTATTTTCAGAGGGCTGAGCGATCCTGGAGAACAGACAATGAATGGTCAGGGACAAAGTTCCTTTGGATACAAAGTGTGATGACCGGCTCTGGGTGTCCTCTGTGATATAACATAATTATCCCTTCTCCCAATAGGAAGATTGAATCCCACTGTGCTCCTTTTTGGTAGGTACAAACTTTAGGTGGCAAGGGAACTTCAGAGAAAGCCCCTCTCTGTATTTGGGATTCAGATGAGGAGAGCGGTGAGGGGATGATGGAGAGAGAGAGAGAGAGAGACCTTGACCCTGAGGCAGCTTCTCACACCTTCCCAGGTCCTTGGATGTGAAGAGCTCCGTGTGTCACAGTTGTCCCTTCTTCATTTTTAGTTCCAGTCGTCTCAACAGCACTCTGATACATCTTCCTAGAGGCATGTGTGATTGGGGACCCTCTTACGGGACAGGGAGATGTGGAGCTTGGGTCTCGTAGAGAAGAGAGGAATGATCTCGAGTCACTCTTATGTGTTAGGGGACAGGAAAGACCAAGCCATGAAGGAGAACCACAGATCTGGTGCAGTGGTGCTCAGAGAAGGAGGTGATGGGGTCAGAATGTAAGCGAGCAAAGGTGGTGACGTCTGACCCAGTCGTGAATGATGGGTAGGAATCGCCTCTTCTGAGACACAGCAACCACAGAACTCACTGACTAAAATTCAAAGCTAACTGGGCTCCCTATATTTGTTCCATCTGACCGCTCTGGTAGTGGTGAATGAAAGGGTGGCAGACTCTGGGTGGCTCCTAGCTTTGGGCTCCTGCCGCTTAGACAGGACAAGACAGTGGAGCTGGAGGAAGTCTCCAGAGGGAAGGAGCCAGGGTAGGACTCTAGCTGCCAACTCTAAGAAGTGGATGTTTAGAGACAGTGTGTGGATTAATTAGATCATACAGCAGAGTTAATTAGGTACATGTAGGTGATTATTGTGACTCTCTTTTAGGTGCAGTAGCTGGTAAATTTACCTCCAGAGCTGAGAACAACCACCATTTGGACCATTCACTTACATCCAGAAGAGGATGTAAGAATTTGTTTATCACCCATGAGTCGGTATTTGAATACATTGTGTGTAGATGCTTTTTAGAATTCTTTCCACTCTTGTTAACTTTCGGTTTTTCATTACACACTGCATGGCCTATGAGCTTTATGCTTAAAAATCTGGGCCTCAAGCTCCCCAACTTCACCGTCTGCATTCAATTGCTCGGTAATAAAGGGAGGACCAGGTGTGTTCAGCATCCTTATTCAAAGCCTGGGCTCCCTGGAGGGACCCTGCTTTTGTTTTATGGAATTCCACAGCTTCATCTTTCTCAAATGTTTCATGAGTGTTGTAGGATTTGCATTACTCGATGCAGAAGGGCAGGGACTTGGCTCTGGTTCATGTTCTCAGGTATTCAGCTCCAAGGCTAGTGAGTTGCCGCTGTTTGCTATTCCATAAATACTTGATAGACTGAGTAGTTCATCATGGGAGCTGGGCCTTCTTCGGAGCTCTGCTTCTGTTAGCAACACAGGTTCCATATGTGGGATGTGTACATTGGCTATCTGAATTTTTTACATGGGTCTCTTCTACTGTGAAATGCCAATTAACAAATAGATATTGGGCATGTTGTAGGTGCCAGGCCTGAGTCCTGGGATACAATGATAGGCAGTTTCTGCCTTCACAGAGCTTGTAGGCAAATGTGGGGAGAGAGCTATGTAATTAAGTTACCATAGCATCCAGCCATAATGGAGGATTGAGTAAATTAGAGGGAAGCAAGAAGCTGTACAGGGCAGAAACACAGGAGTAGCCTTGGCAGAATTAGCAGGTAGCGTTCTTCAAACTGATACTTCTGAAATATATGTCCAACATATAGCCCATTTAGATACAATGAATTCTTTAGTGAGAAAAAACTTCACTTCTTTTCTCCTTGTCTAAACAAAGAACTTAATGATAGACACCAAGATATAGCAACAGCTTCATCTTATATTATTGGAATCTTTGAAACCAGCTGATTGGGGGGAGACATATTAAAATGACTGAGATTTAAATGATACCATCACCTACCTCTCTGTGCATCTTTTTGTGCAATAGCCCCATTCCTGAGTCAGGATGGTGAGAGTTGGAGTAAGTGGGTGTGACCATTTGGACAGCAGGTCACCAGGGCTACCTTCAACTCTGGCAAAGTAGATACTGTTGCCATGAGTGACCACCTAATTAATCTCAACTACACAGTCTACATGTTCCATCATGAGTCTATGCACCACAGGTCCCATGGCACTCGACTGAGAAACTTGTTGTCAATGGGAAGGCTGTCTCTGTCTTCCGGAATTGAGATTCCCACCAGTACCAAGCAGAGTGATGCTGGTGCGGAGTATGCTGTGGATCCCTCTGGTGTCTTCACTACCATGGAGCAGGCTAGGGCCCTGGAGTTTAAAGGGCCATCATCTCTGCTCTTCTGCTGATGTCATCGTGTTTGTGATGGCTGTGAACTATGAGATGCACAACTCACTGAAGATTGTCTGCAATGTCTCCTGCACCACCTACTGTTTAGCTCCCTGGTCAAGGTCATCTATAACAACTTCAGATCATCAAGGGACTTACGGCCTCAGTACATGCCATCAGTGCCACCCAGAAGACTGTGGATGCCACTTTGGGAAATTGTGGTGTGGTGGCTGTAGGATGGCCAGAACATCATCCCCGCATCCACCAGTGCTCCCAAGGCTGTGAGCAAGGTTATTCCAGAGCTGAAACCCATTGTCATGACCTTCTGTGTTCCCACCCTGATATGCCTGTCTTGCTGCCTGTAGAAAGGTGCCAATGTAATAACATCAAGCAGGTGGTGAAGAAGGCATCAGAGGGACCCCTAATGGGCATTCTGGGTTATATGGAGTTCCAAGTTGGCTCTGGTAACCTTAACAGAAACACACACTCTGCTACTTTTGATACTGAGGCTGGCACTGCCCTCAATGACTACTTTGTCAAACTCATTTCCTATATACATATACAACAAGTATAGGTATGACAACAGGCTGGTGGGTCTTATGGTTCACATGGCCTTTGATAAGCAAGAAACTTGTGGGCATCTATTCTAGCAATAACATGAAAGGAAGAGAGGGTCCTGGGCTGCTTGGGAGGCAGAAAGAAGCAGGTCCTTGGAGCCTCTAACCAGCCAGCATAACTAAATTGGCAAGCTATACGTCCCAGTGTGAGAGGCCTTGTCTCAAAAATTTTAGGGTGGATAGCTCTTGAGGAATGATCCCCAAGGTTGGGTTCTGATCTCTACTCTGGTATCATAGCAAGAACCCAAGGCAGTGACACTCACTGTACTATTGGTACTCTTTAGTGCCACTAAGAAATATCAGTTTCAACCAAGATTGCTCTTCATGAAGCATTCCTAATTCTTAATGTATTAAGTCTCAGTTTTGGGAGAGGAGGGTTGTACTGGGGTTAGAGCTCAGGGCCTTATGCATGCTAGGTAAGTACTCTACACTGTGCTATGTTCACTGTTCAAGCTCAACTCTTGAGTACATATCTTTTTAATATTTTGAATAATGAAATGAGAACTGTGAATAAGCGCTGTGGCTCCACCTTGAAATATGATAGCTGTAAGTAAGTATGTGGTTGTTTTGGTTACTAGCTAAACTAGCAGCCTTGTTGTGGAACAATAAATTTTCACTTAAAAGGAGAAAACATCTTACTTACTAAGGTTGCTGTAGCAAATTATCACAGCCTGTGCCACAAAGCAAAAGTATATTTCTCTGTTTCTCTGGAAGTTTCTCCAGAAGCCAAAAGTCTAAAGTCAAAGGCTGGTAGAACTGTGCTCTCTCTTTTGAGATTCTGGGTGGACATATGTTCCTTGTTTCTCTTAGCTTCTGGTGGTGAGGAGCAGGCTTTAGTGGTCTTTGACTGGTGATCCCATTACTCTGGTCTTTGTCCCTTTCTGTGTATGCCCTTCTTGTCTTTGTATCTCAGTGTCTTCTCTTCTTATTTTTGGACCTCCCTCTGTCTCTCTCTTATAAGGTACTTACCACTGGATATGGACCTACCTGGGCTATCCAGAATAAGCCCACCGTTCATGATCCTTTAGGAAGTTAGTTGTTTCCCCTTCCATAATAGAAACATTCACAGATTCTCAGTGAATATGTCTTTAGGGTGGAGATGTGATGGTGGCCTGCTGGTTCTACTTATCACATGGCTGACAGATAAACTATAGTTATTCAGACTTGGACATTTGCCAAACTATTTCTTGGAAATGAACAAAGAGAGCTTATCAGTTCAAGGAAAACAACTGACATTTTGGTTACTCCTTGAACAATTCTAGCTTTCAAATACAATGAATTCTGGGAAAAGTTGTATTCACAACCATAAGCTTGACAGTTTCTCAATGCCTAAAGACTCTCCTGATGGGGTTGTGGGTGAGAGGGATGTATGGGGTTTTAAAACTATATGTGTGTGTATATATATATTCTATAATCAATGAGTCAACATTTAGAAGTTCTGTATAACTCAGTGGATCAATATTTTCTAAATGGTTTAGTGTTCGATGCTATGAAATCATAAGTAGGTAAAAATCCATTCCAAGTGCCAGATAAATCAATGGATTTTCATGTAATAAAGTATGAAAAGCTTACTTTTCATTTTAGAATCCATATTTTTGAATCCATATTTCTGCTCAAATTTTTAGAAACTATCACTTTTGGGGTGCTGGAAGGATGTCTCACTTGCTGAGAACTGAGGTTCAGTTCCTAGCACCCACATGACAGCTTGCAACTGTCCATAACTTCAATTCCAGGGATCCAATAACATCTTCTGGCCTCTGTGGGCATTGCACAAGTGTGGCAGACAGACTCACGTAGGCAAAACATTCATACTTAAAATAAAAATAAATCTTTTTAAAGTGGAGTTACCACTTTTAGTGATATGAGAAGTTTATAGTACAAGAAGGGAATGTCTACAATTATTTTTTTTAAATCCCACTAAAACTCTCCTTCCTTTACCTATTATAATATCCATGTGGCTGAACTTCTTTTCTCTGCTTCATCCAAAAAGGACAAAAACAGAAACAAACAAAAATGACAGAAATGATATCACAAAAGACTGAATATAGAAACAGGTCTGAGAATTCAGATTCTTCTGTAAAACCAAATAGTAAACAAATTTGCATATATCTAAAATGTTGCCACGGTTACTATTTTTCATTTGGAGAGATACAATCATTTTTCATAAAAATGTGTTTTAATGATAATAAGGAACATGCTTTATTTTTACTGAGCAAATAAATATTGAGAAATTTCATTAGTTTAATTTATAGTGTAAAGTTTAATTACTGGCAATTCATTGGTAAGTATAATTATTTTGGTAAAATGGATTACCCATTGGACAAAAGCTCTTTGGGTTCTTAATAGTTTTGAGTATGCAAAAGAGTCTGAAAACGAGTAAGTCTGAGACTTGTTCTAGTACTAATTTAGAGCAAAGAGAAGTTGAGGCCTTGGGACCTGATGAACTCTGGATGGAGTAATGGCCTTCAAATATGTAAGTGGCAGACACAGGAGTGGAAAGCCGAGAAGGTTGTGTTTTATTAGAACTTCAGCAGTTCGCTTTAGCTGCCAACCTGGTACAGTCTAGGTCACTAAGAAGGAATTCTTAACTGAAGTATAGCCCAACTCAGATTAGTTTGTGGGCATGTGTTGGGGGAATAGGAACCCCAAATTTGCATTTGAATTAATTAAATAAAATCAGCCTCGGTTTAGGAGGCTGTGTTAGCAGCTAATTGACAGAAAGTAACCATAGAGCCTCAGAGGGCATCCAGGAGAGATAGAGAGACACAGGAAGTAGCAGGGTGGGGTTTGGAGTGGCACAGGCTAAGTGGAAGCACAGGTCTTCAGTGGATACCAGCAAGAAGAGAAGGTTAACTAGTAGCTACTCAGCCTCTCTGAGCAAGCAGATTTTTTACCCCAACCTTTGAATCTCAAGTTTATTCATAATTAGAATGACAGAGATTTAGTTATAGCTACCTTTAGTGGCAGCAACAGGGTCAGTACCTGCGGGAGCAGAATTCTCTCCAGGGTGCGACTTGAGTGGCCAGGCCACTGGTAGAAGCAAGCTGGTAACTATAGAGTTGCGATTGCTGGCTGAGATAGCAGGAGATTAAGGCACAGCCACTGTGCCAAAGCTACAACAGGCATGTCTATGGAAATTGTCATAGTAATTAAATGACGTAGGAAGACCCAGCCCACTGTGGGCAGCACTATTCCCTGAGTATGTGGTCTTTTATTTATTTATCCAAGTAAACCCTTTCCTTCTGTAAGTTGCTTTTGGTCAAGAGTGTTAAATCACAGCAACAGAAAGGAAACCAGAACAATCCGTGTGGCAGGACCAGATGATGACTGCTGTAAATAACGGGAGCTCAAAGTTCTACAGAGGTTGAGCCAGCCGTGCGGCTGACACGCAGGATTCCTGCTGGGGGGTAGAAAAGCTGTGCAGGGAGGCTGTCTAGGCTGGTAAGATGCTCCATGGATAGGTGTTGAAGCCGCAGGGAGGCTGTCTAGGCTGGTAAGATGCTCCATGGATAGGAGTTGAAGCCGCAGGGAGGCTGTCTAGGCTGGTAAGGATTTGAGGCAATGGGTGATCTGAGGCTGTGCCATGGTTCAGGCATGAAGTAGCAAGGGGCAGGCCCAAGTCAATGGAACTTCTGTAATGATACAATGATTTAACGATAAAGGAAAGAAGGGGAGAAAGGGGACCAACCTAAAGTCATAACAGTCATAGGATGTCTGAAGTTCTCTTTCCAACCTTCAGAATAGAGGGGAAAATCTCTTTTTTTAAAGATTTATTTACTTATTATATATACAATATTCTGCCTGCATGTATCCCTGTGGGCCAGAAGAGGGTACCAGATCTCATTACAGATGGTTATGAGCCACCATGTGGTTGCTGGGAATTGAACTCAGGATCTCTGGAAGAGCAGCCATCTTATCCTCTTATCCTCTGAGCCATCACGCCAGCACCGAGGGGACAGTCCTTTAACGCCTTCTCCTTCCAATCCATTTTGAATTCTACGGAAAAATTTTGTTAAATTCACATGGATTGGCCAACTTGTTGGATATGACAAGTCTCTCATTCCTCGGAATAATCTTCAAATTCAATCCTTGATTACAAAGTAGCATTTATGCTAGAATTTAGAGCAAGTGTTCTTATGGCATGGAAGACCCTGGTGTATTCACTGGTTGAAGGGAGGAGCTTCCGGTGAAGAATGTAGATGTGGGGTTGGCAAGATACCTCATTGATTAAAGGCACTTGTCACCAAGCAATGACCTAAGTTTGATCCCTGGGGACCCTACATGGGCTCTGTGGTACATATGTGAAACCCTCCCCTGAAATAAATAAATAAATGTACGTAAAAATAACTCATACGGACTGAAGGAAAGTGGGGATGCATGGCCTTGGACTAGGTACATTATTGCAGTGCAGAGGGGATGTGACTGGTGTCACCAGGTATTTGTTATTCTGTGTCCTTGGATTTTCCACTGAAGCCTTCCTGCTGACCCAGTTCTCTATCCTGTGAGACCCTGGCACAACCTTGACGTCCCCTCTTCACTCCTGTGTCCTTACTTCCTCCTGGTTCTTTTTAATTTTTTTGTTTTCTTGAGATACAGTCTTGCATAGCCCAGACTGGCCTCAGATTCCCTATATAGCTGAAGATAAGATGGTCTTGAACCCCTGATCTTCCTGTTTTTACTTCCCAAGTGCTGGGACTACAGACATGTACCACCATGCCCTGTTCCCTTGTTTTTTTTTTTTTAATTTTGTGTTGTTTTGTTTTTGACATATGTTGTGGAATATTAGTTTAAGATGTGTTGCATTCATTTATGCTGTGGTATATTTGTTTAATGATGCAAAGACGTGTTGCATTCTTTTACGTTGCATTTGTTGAACTCTGTAAAGCTGTGTTACTTTGCCTGCCTGAAACACCTGATTGGTCTAATAAAGAGTTGAAAGGCCAATAGCTAGGTAGGAGAGAGAATAAATAAGAGGAGAAATGTAGGAAGAAGAGAAGAGCAAGGAACAAGAAAAGGAAAAGGAGGAGAGGCAGATGCCAGGGGCCAGTCACCCAGCCTCACAACCAGCTACGAAATAGGAAGGAAAGAAAGATATACAGAATAAAGAAATGTAAAAAGCCCAGAGAAAAAACATAGTTAAAGAGAAACAGAATAATTTAACTTGGCAAAGCTGGCTAGAAACAAGTCAAGTTAAGACCAGGCAATCATAAGTAAGATTAAGTCTCCATGTATTTATTTGGGAGTTGGGTGGCAGGCCCCCAAAGAGTTAAAAAAACAAACAAAAACCCCAAAACAACAGCAACAACAATAAACAAAAGCCAACTACAGACATCCCTCAGAACAGTGTTTTTCTTCTTTTTAAATTCTGTTCATTTTCTTTCCCATTTATTCTTCCTAAGTGACCTCTGCCACTTAATGGTTTTAATTACCTAGAAAATAAATTCCCTGGGGGCTGAGATTTTATCTTCTCCATTGTCTTATTCTTCATGGTTGTTAGGAGTTTTTCAGGCTGAGGCCTGACTCCTCGGTTAACCTTAGTGATGCTTGACTATCTAGGTCTAGTTTAACACACTAATATTCACAACAAAAGAGACTTGCAAGTGTGGCTGGACAAAAAGCTCTGGTAAATCCTAAAGTGTACTTGGGTACACGCCGTGCAGCCCAGCACTTGCTCCTTTGGTTGTGTATACCAGCTAAAAAGATCTTACACAGACCCATGAAAGAAATGAGGGTGTTTGTTCTAGCATTATGCATCGTAAAAGGTTGGAATCAATTTAGACGTCCTTTGTTGGGAAACATCAAATGAAAGGTGGCAGTTACACAAACCTAATCCTAAGAAGTAGTTGGAGTAAATACCTCAACGCTGACAAAAACACTGTGCTGTGAAGTGAGGCAAAGCACAATGTTCTCTCCTGTGTATGTAGTGCCACTGTTGTAAATCAAAGGCATGCTGAGAACTGCAGAGAAATTCTCTGTGTCTTGATTTGGTTACACAGGTGAACACATTCACGTAAGATCAGAAAGCTTTGTAATCAAAAGGTTATTTTACCTTCCTGGGTGCATGCTTTAACCTCAATTGAAGTTCATACAGAAATGATATGCCTTATGTAATAACAATCGCCTAAATAAAAGGATAGACACCCAACACGTTAGAAATAGGATACATTAGAAATGTAGTAGGGTAAGTAGAAAAAGAAGCAAATGAATGGATGAACTAATGGATTTATTTAAAAATGGAAAATGGATGATAATGTATTAAGGATGATAATGTACCCAGAACCACGATGTGTGGGGTCTCTTCTGTATATTTCATCTATAATGACTATGAGTTTGATAACTATGGAATTATCTGCACTCATGACATCAAATGACACATGCCAGGGTTTCTTAAATACTATTCTTTTCCTAAACTCGAATTCTATATATGCCCCTTCTTGTTGCAGAATATTTGAATATACTGTACAGATGTGTCTCTGCCTAAGGTGCCTTCTGATTGGTTTAATAAAGAGCAGAATGACCAATAGAGAGGCAGGAGAGATAGGTGGGATTTCTGGGGAGAGAGAGGAAGAGGAGGAGGAATCTAGGCATGCAATTATGCTGGAGAAATGCCAAAGAGACAGGAGGGACTCAGATATACAGAATTAAAGAAAGATAAAAGACAGGAGGCAAAACAGATTAATATAAGTTGGTTAATTTAAATGATAAGAGCTAATGGGACAAGCCTAAGCTAAGGCCGAGCTTTCATAACTAATAAGTCTCCAGGTCATTATTTTTGAGCTGGTGGCCCAAAGGAAAGTTCAATTATACTTTTTCTTTCTAGACACCTGTCTGTCAATGTTTTATTTTTGTATTTTGGATGCTAGACAAATGGAAAATGCTGTCTTTCTTCAGAGATTGTCTTTTCCTGCTGTTAAAGTCCTACACAAATCCATGCATCTCAGCACATCCTTTTAACCAGTACAGCATCTTAGACCAGCAACATCAGCATCATCCAGAAGTGTACAACATCTCAGATTCCATCCCAGACTTTCTGAACTCCAATTTTCTTTTTAAGAAGATTCTGGGTAATTCCTTTGCTCCTTAAGACTCACACAGCTCTGTAATTTTTTTCCTTTGTTAACTGGAGCTAGTCCATTGTCTGGAGATAAGTAGGGACCTTTTCTCAAGATTCTAAGTGGGGTTAAAGACACACTCTATTCAGGCTTTGTATGCGGGGTCTGTTAGATGAAGAACAAGGCAGCCAGCTGTCTAGTATCTTCGTGGGCAATGACCTTGAAGAGGCTACTCTCCATGATGCATTTCAATAGCACTCTGTATTAACAACATACTTCTCCATCAATTTATTAGTGATTCTCTCATCCTCTCTGCATCGTCTTCCCAAGCAATAAATCGTGGGGGATTTTTCTTTGTAAAGTGTAAGTGGTTGATAAATTGTAAACAAATGGGTTGAAAAGGTAACACGGCAGAGAAGTGTTTCAATTTGCCTCCATCCATCCTCCCTACACTACTTAGGGGAGAAGCAGAGTGCCCACAGACTTGATCTGGTGTGTCAAACATCCTTCTAAACAGAGGCAAGGAGGGAGCAGTTTTGTGTTCCATTATGCAAACCATTAGTTTGATAGCTTCAGGTGGGTTTGACAAGGTGGTCTGTCAATCTAATGGCATTAGCTGAAGCCCAACATCAACAAAATTCAGTAAAGGCCTTCCAAACACTGTGCCCACATCACTGTTGAACTACTGAGTGCCACAGGAATTAAGCACACTTAGTTCTCAGGCATAGTTAAAGGGCTGTCTTGGCATGAATTATTTAGAAAATAAATAAAACAATTAATATGGACTCTGGTTTTACTCCTGTATAAACCAATTCTTCAAGCAGTATACTCTTTGCCCAACAAAGAGAGAAAGGTGGCAATAAACTTTCTTATCCAGGGTCAGGGAGTTGGTCCAGCCGGCAAAGCTGCCTGTCACCAAGCCTGATGACCTGAATTCAATCCCTGGGATCCACACGGTAGGAGAAAATTGGTTCTTGGAAGTTGCCCTCTGACCTTTACAAAAGCCCTCATGTGCACGCACGCACGCACACACTCACACAAACACACAAACACACTACACACATGCAGACACATGCGTATATACATTTTTTTAAGCTTAAAGTTCCCTGCTCAGCAGCTTCCATTCTGCAGGGGTCTCTTTGAGCCTTTTTCTCCCGAGCTCTATGTCAAGTCAGTACCTTTGACCTCCTGTTAGATTCCCGTTCTTTCAAACACCTTACTTCTTCAGAGTCAAGTTTCAGTTCCACGGAGATTCCTACCTACAACCTCAGGCCAACGAAGAACCCAGGGTGATGTCTTCCTCCTCCAGACCCAGACTGGTGGAGTGACAGCTGAGCTGGGCAGCCTGAACAGCCGGGTTCCACTCTTCACCAGCTTACAGGCCTTGGCCAAGCTTCTTAGCTTTCTCTAAGACCTGTGGTTTCATAACCAGGCTGTCAGCTTCTGGGATGGTGATCTTCTTAAAATCAGTGTGTGTTTGAATCCCAGAACAAGAAAACGCCCATCAAGATGAAAAAAAAAAAAAAATGAAACCACGACTCTTGGTCTACTAGGAAAACTAAGCATTGACAATTAAAATAAAAAAGGATAATGATATAGGCATAAGAACAAGGATTGATATCTAAAACTAGATATTGTATGTGTGGATAAGGAAAAGGAGGGAGAGGATCAGACAGTCTTGTGGTGAGCAGCATCCACGGACCTGCTGACCCTGACAGAATTTCCCGACTGCCTTGCCAGTACCCACAGGGCAAAGCAATCATTTTAAGAAAATCTATTTGAGGCTAACACTGTCATTATCCTTTTAACGATGCTACTCTAACAATCCAGTTATGGCAGCGTTAAAAAATAAGAAATGCTCCTTTTGCCAATGCAGTTAAGGCATTTTGGAGGCGGATGACATTAGTTCAGTGTATAGAGGCTCTTTCTCTCACGACATCTAGAAAAGGACATTTTTGCAAGTGCAGTATAGTACAGTATGGTATGGTAACCACGCCCAACAAAGGTATGCATGGCCAAGCAATCTTAGTGGTTTGCCAGAGAAAAGCAAAACCACAAAAGACCGTGAAACACCAATGTAAGATGGGGCTTCTCCAGGTTTCAGACAAACGTGTTACAGCAGTGGAGAGTAAGTGGGAGGTAAATCACTGTGTTTTCTAAGTAAGAGGAGAAGAACTGACTTTTGGGAACTTAGCAAGAGGGTTCTCTGTACCCTCCACCCCGTTCCTTCCCTTTTTTCTGCACAGGACAGCTACATTCACCTGACGTCATGGGATTCAGAAGGGCTTGAAGCTCAGCTAGCCAAGGTCACCAGGAATGGATGCTGAGGAGGGAGGGAAGAGTGAGCGATAGAGAGGTTAGAGGTCAGTTTCATGTCTTTGAATCACCTGACATCCAAATGAACCTATGGAGTTCATCCCTCCTGTAACTAGCTGGGGTTCTGATGCCAAGCTCTCTTTGGGAACTTGCTATCCCTTGCTACTGATAGGCCTGGATGATGAGAAAGCCTAGCACCATACAAATATCCCATTTTATATTAGCTAGGGCAAAAAAGAGAAGATTTTTAAAACTTTTTGGTTTGTTTTTAACATGGGCGCCTTACCAGTGGCTATACAGCAGAATGTTTCTCCTTTCTCCATCAGTCATTAGCAGTGTATAAACCCTAGAGAGTGGTGGGGTCCCATGAACAACACTATCCTAAAGTCTTATACTTACGAATCAGTTCTAATTTGAGAGCGAAGGTGAGATCAGTTTTATTTTGTCCAGATAAAGATGAGCACATTGCAATGAGGTGTGTAGGAAATCTATCATCAGGGCCGTTCTTTGATATTGATTTAGGATGCAGTTTTCATACATCTGTGTTACAAAGCAAAAGCTATGTCTCCTCTAGATGATTCTTTTCTACTTCTTGATGTGAACTTGAGCTGTGCAGTCTGTCATACTCAGGCTTTTATGTCCCATAAGACTGGGCTGGGTACATAGTTCACTTATTTATAGAAGTTCATGTATAAGCGGTGAGCGTCTTTGCCATTGTTCTCTTGCCGTGAAGAGACTCCATGATCAAGACAACTCTTAAAAAGGTAAGCATTTAAGTGGGGCTTGCTTACAGTTTCAGAGGTAGTCCATTATCATCATGGCAGGGAGCACGGTAGCATGCATGGCACTGGAGCAGTAGCTGAGAGCTACATCCTGATCCACAGACTGTAGGAAGAGAGAGAATTGGGTCTGGCATGGGTTTTTCAAACTTTAAAGCCCACCCCCAGTGACACACTTCATCCAGCAAGGCCACACCCACTAATCTTTTTCAAATAGTGCCACTCCCTGATGACTAAGCATTCAAATAGTTATACTCAAAACTTGACTTATACCAATACACATCACTATCTTTTTAAAGGTTTTGTTTTATTTTGTTTGAGACAAGGTCTCTCTATGTAGCCCTGGCTATCCTGGAACTCACTATGTAGCTCAGGCTGGCCTTGAGCTCACAGAGATCCATCTGCCTCTACTTCCTGAGTACTGAGATTAAAGCTTGCACAATCACATCTGGCTGTATTTTACCATCTTAATGCCATATCCAAAATACATATATAGTCCTACTATATATCTTTTGCTTGAGATAGGAATTGGGAGGTACTATGGATGCCTCCCATGTTTTCTTTCTCTTTCCCATTTTTGATAAATGCAGTTCTACTGTCTCCTGCTCTTATCCAGCTCAACCCCTGCCCTGATTTTGGTCTCCATAATCTCTCTTTCTGGATCTTCATGGTGGTTACCTGTCTGTCTTCATCCATACCATCCACACTGATATCCGTGCATTCTCTTTCACTCCCAAGTGTCATTCCCAGCCCAACATTCTTCGTGATGTAGATCCGATTTGGGGTTCCTGTGTCTAGGGTTGTGGTTTGGACATAACAAGCCCCCCTCGACTTACGCATTTGAACATTTGGTCCACAGCTGGTGCTGCTGTTTTAGAGGGTAGTGAACCTAATTCATTGGAGGAAGTTTATATTATGGCCCTGCTTCCTGTTTTGTTTGCTTCCAGCTTAACTGAGACTTGAGTGAGTATCAGCTGCCATACCTTCTCTGGCACTGTGGACTATATTTCCTCAAGCTGTGAGCCAAAATAAACCTTCCCTGGAGTTGCTGTGCCAGGTTTTTGGTCACAGTTAGGAGGGATGTAAATAGTACAGAGGTTAAGTCTGCAACTTGCTTTGAAACCCCTCAAGAACATAAGGCAGATGGATGGATTAAAGGATAGAGACATGGAAAGTGTGTGACAAACTGCCCTGTTTCTCCTGACATGGGTGTAGGACAAAGGCTTCTTTGCTATGGCCTCTGTGTGCCGCTTGCTTCTATGTCATGTGACACAAGCTAGCAGAGGCAACCTTGCCAGTTGTGGTGGGGCATGGTGATAGGATTTGCTGAAAGAGAAGAGGGAACCTCGCCTGAGAAAACGCTCCCACCAGACTGGCCTGTGGGCGAGCATGTGGGACATTTTCTTGACTGATGATTGATGTGAGAGGGCCCAGCTCACTGTGTGTGGTACCATTTTCATGCTACAAGAAACAGGTTGAGCAAGCTATGGGGTATAAGCTGGTAAGCAGCACTTCTCTCTCTGTGGCTTCTGCATCTGTTCCTGTCTGTAGACTCCTGCCTTGAATTCTGCCCTGACCACTCTTGGCGATGGACTGCAAGCTGTGAGCTGAAATAAACCCTTTACTTCCCAAGTCACTTTTGGTCATGGTGTTTCATCATGCTGAGTGTCCGCACTAGGGTTTTTATTGCTATGATGAAACACCATGGCCAAAAGTGACTTGGGAAGTAAAGGGAATTGACTAGAGCTCACACTGAGACTGCTACCTGGAAACTTTTACAATTAGCTCTTTTTGTGATCTCGTAGATAAACAACTTTGGGTGATGTCCAAGGGAACCTTTCATACTGAGCTTACCCTGTGAGAGCCTAGTAATATGGTGAGTTCCCAGTGGGAAGTTCGGTCTCTCTCTCTCTCTCTCTCTCTCTCTCTCTCTCTCTCTCTCTCTCTCTTTCTCTCCCTGCCTTCCCATCCCCTCTATTTCCCACCCCATCTCTCCCTTCCCCCTCTCCTTTGTAAAGAACACAATGTAGGAGATATTTGCAATATCAAAAAAAAAAAAGAGGATTTGCTCCACATTGTATACTTTAGATGCAATCTGGAACTATTTTGCCATAAGAAATCAGAACCAAGCATATCCTAGTTCCCAGCATAATTTGGACTTATTTTATTGAATATGGTTCCAATTTCTTGGAGTGAAATAAATGTAATTTGTTTCTTCTGAATCCAATTCAGAGTGATCTTTGCAAAAGAGCTTGGCATCAGAGAGAGTGCTGAGCGTGTGTAAGGTGAGGGATTTTCAAGACGGATTGGTCATCATTACTTCATTAATAACCGAAAATTCTGCATTGATATATAAATTTTAAAACTGTATACTCTTATCACTGGTATCTTTTTAGCTTTGTGAAAACACATTGAAGAGTCCAAGTTGCATACAATAAAATGAATAAACAACAAACAAATAAGCCAAGACAAAATCCCTTACCCCCATTTTTGATATCAGCATAATATATGTGCCATCGTAGCATTTGAGAGGAAAAAAAAAACCCTGCTACTAAGCAAGTCTTCTCATGAAAATGTAGACAAAGATGTACTTTTACCAAATGTCAAAATTAGGTTGTCAACTTTGATATGCAGCGCCACAAAAATGAATCTATTGCATGGATTTCCATGGTAGCGGTTCTCTGTGGGAAGGAGTATATTTGGTAAGGGAAATAGTTTGCAATCAAAGTATTATTGCTTTGGGCGCAAGGAGAATGCCACTCAAAATGAGTCAGTGGCAGAGCACAGCACCTCTGTAATTCTGTGTGGCATTGTTAATACAGTTGTGTTCGTTAGTGCACGGAATATTACTTTGCATTCCCTTACAAACTTCAGCACTGGACCTATGGAACTAGATGGAAGTTCAGAGTTTGGCAGGAACAAAACAAAACTGAGGATTCTTGATCTTCTGGAAAATTAACTGTACCTATAGCAACTCATGGTTAGTGATGAAGCGAATTATTAACAGTGGAAACTGTTCTTCCGTTCTCTTAAAAGTTCTGATGCTTCTCAGGCTGCTTTACCATTTGACCTAAAGTAGGGCACCTCAGATCCCCAGCTCTTCTCTGCGTGGCACATCTATTTGCTTCTATATGTGTCTGTGTAGAGCTTGGATTTTGATTTAGTAGATTTAGGTTTGAGTTCTAGCTCACCCATTCATTGTGTGGACAGTGCTGGAGCAACTGCTTGACCTTCTGATGCCTCAGTTTACCCATCTGTAGAGGAGCATTATGGCAGTTGCCTTCTCAGTGTTGTTAAGGAGGCTTCATGAGGCATCGGTGGGTCCTCAGCGCCTGGAAGCTCTTGTTTCTATGCATCCACAGTGGGTTTGCATCTGTCTCAGGGTGACAAGGCAGCTTCCCCCACAAAGACTTAGATGCTCGCTATTAGATGCTGTAGAGAAGTTTCTTAGGCGCTGCTCCCTGAGCCCTGTGTCTCCTCCTTTTCATTATTTTTTCCCTTTCCAGGAATCCTCACCAGAATTTATTTCAGACCAGAAGAAAAGTGTAGGGGCATCCACAACGGGACTGTGGGGTTTTATAGACACTTCATTTAAGGAGAATGCTGGGATTACTATTTGAAATTTTCAAATACTTCTGGACACCTTCCTTCCTATTCCCTTGGTAGGTTAGTTGTATGTATGTGTCCACTTGACTGAGCATGTATGGTATCTCTGCCTTTCTCCTTGATGTGGCTAAATACTTCAAAAAAACAGCTTATGGGAGGGAGAAGTTGTTGGGGCTTGCAGTTTGAAGGGACACAGCTCGTCACGGAAGAGAGGCATGTTGGAAGAGCATGAAGCAGCCGATCCTGTTGTCTCTGAAGTCAATTATTAGAGAATAGAAGGAAGTGGGGCCAAACTACAAAATCTCAAGGGCCCCTCCTAGTGATCCCCTTCCTTCAATGAGACTCCATCTCCCAAAGGTTCCAGTCCTTCAAAATGGCACTACCAGGTAGAACCCAAGCATTCAAACATGTGAGTTCATGAAGGCACTTTTTTTATTTGTTGTTGTTGCTTTTGTTTTGTTTTGTTTTGAGTTGGGGTTTCTCTGTATAGCCCTAGCTGTCCTAGAACTCTCTGTAGGCCAATGCCTTAAAGGTGTGTACCACCACCACAGATTCTCAGAGACATTTTATATTTAAACTCCACAGATATTACTCCATTATGTGATCAAACACTCACCTGGGAGCCACTGGGAAGGTGTTTTGCAGATGTTAACACCAACCACCAGTGGGCTTCAGATTTGTCCTTGAGTGTGTGGGTGGTCTCCACACACTCACCGTGGACACTAAAAACAAAAGCACAGTTTCCTGGAAAAGGAGGAATTGCACTCAAGTCTTTCTGGGATTTCTAGCCTGCTGATCTGACCTCTAGATTTTGGGCTCCCCAGCCCTGTAATCGCATAAACTGATTCTTTGAAATCTCACCTGCCCAGTCTTTTTTCTAATTATTTGTGTACATCCAATTGCTTCAATTTTTCCAGGAAGCCCTGGCTAACCAGCCTCCCAATCCCTTGTTCCGTAAGCTCTCCCTACTCTTTGCCAGATACTCCCGTATTCAGAAGTGAAGAGGTTACAGGCTGGCCCCGCCCATGGCAATCCAACCCAGGGCCAGTTGTCTATTCCCAGGAGACAACAGAGGACAGAACTTCTAGAAATGGAGGCCCTCCCCCAAGCTTATCTTAGTGTTTTTTTTTAGCATCCCAACACCAACATTCTTTTTCCTTCTCTGTCAAGCAAGGCTTTTTTCTCTCATTCTTTTTTCCCCCAGAAGAAATTGTGCCGCCGATAAACATTAGTTATGGAAAGGTTTTCTTTGAAGCTCAAGGGAAGAAACGAGATAATTTCCCCTGGTTCAGGAAAGCAGGAGAATAAGAACTCTTCTTGAAATATGAGCTTGATAAAAATAATATTGTCAGTATGAAATAAAAATGAGGACTTGGAGACAGTTTCATTCAAACGCACTTGATCATATATAATAAAACTCGGAGAACTGGGTTGAGGGAGGGATTTTAACATGTTGAATTGAATCCAGCCAGCACTTAGCTTGTGTGTTTAGCTTTCTCTGGCAGTGTGTTAAGCCAGCTTTCTGCCATAACAAATACCTGAGCTGATCAACTTACAAAGAGTAAGGGTGTAATGGTAAAAATGAAATGCTGTGCTGTCCCCGAGGGGCACAGTGGCAGAAATGCTGCAGGTCCCCAAATGGCGGCAGTGGGTAGCGGGTCATGAGACCACACCAGAGGTCCCCGTGGCAGCAGGCAGCGGGCAGTGGGTCTGAAGGCAGCCATTTCCAGGCAGAGAGCAAGTCCCAGGCAGGGAGCCACATGGTAGGTGAGAAACTGAGACATGGAAAGGCACGCCATGTGGAGTGAAGTTGGATATTTATTTAGTGGGTTATGGAAGAGAAGAAACAGAGAGAGAGGGGTGAGGGGGTGAAGGAGAGGAGCCACAGCAGCAGCTACCTCTTGGGTAGCTGCAGCCAGGAAGGAAGATCTGCTTGCCTAGGTGGTGGTGGTGGTGGGTGGGAGCGGGCAGGGCTTGTCTCTTAAAGGTACAGGACAGCCCATCACAAAGGGTTTTATTGGCTCCATAGTTTCACAGCTATCAGCATTGGCCCTGTTGCTTTTGGATCTATGATGAGGCAGGATGGCATGGCAGGAGTTGGGTGGGAGAACAAAACTGGTTATCTGATGACCAGGGAAGAAAAGAGATGACACCAGGGTGGGACAGTCACTCTCAAGGCCACATCTCCAATGACTTAAAGCCTTCACTTGATCTGGTCACAAGGGTAATACCACTTCCCAATAGCTGACCGCCTGGGGACCACACCTTTAACACATGGCCCTTTGCATGGTGGCTTGGATCCAAGTTCCGGCAAGCAGCTTGACTGCTGGAATTGTCACTGTGGACTGGAAGGTAACATGTGTCTCTGGACCTTCCACTGAAAACTCTTCTCTGAGTTCAGCTTAACTTTGCTTTTCCCACCCTACAAGCAAACAGCAGCACCAACAAAAACCTAAGGGCTACTAGGGGAGTGGACATCGGAACACAGCCCAACTGTCCAGCCTGAGAGGTACACGGTGCTATTTCATCACTTTCGTAAGTCACATCTCTTGTTATGTTCAGACCGCTGTGGCTGCAAGAGTGCTTGCCATCTAGATTGGAAGAAGTTCAGGGTCCTAGAAGGGTTCCCTCTATACTTAGGATGTTCTCAATGAATGACTTTTTCCGCAAGCTTATCCTGGGAGGGCTGTGTCATTGACACTGGATACGTGGAGCAGTTCCACTTACGGCTCTGCCTAGCTCTCTTTCCATTTACCATGGAATTTCCAGGTCATGTCCTTACTTGGAATTCTTTCACCCCAGCAGTGGATTTACTCAGGGCCCTAAATTTGGCTCTAGGTCTTGCTTTACCCCATTCTCCCATGTTTCCTTTGACCATGTATCCATGGAAGACTCCAGGACCTTTTCTGGGTCCCCTGAAGAGATGGCCCTTCCCTCCCTCAGTCCATGTCTACCCACTCTTTATGACCCCAAATGGCTGGCAATGGAAGCATTCATTTTCTTTCTTTCTTGTTTTGCTTTTTTTGTTTGTTTGTTTTTGAGACAGGGTTTCTCTGAGTATCAGCCTTAGCTGACCTGGAACTAGCTCTTGTAGACCAGGCTATCCTCGTACTCACAGAGATCCTCCTGCCTCTGCCTCCCGAGTGCTGGGATGAAAGGCGTGCGCCACCACCGCTCAGCAGCATTCATTTTCTTAACAAGAAGACTCATCTCAATGATGGTATTTAGTCTACAAGCAAATCACACACTAGCCCTCCCTCAGATCCTAAAGAAAGGGGCTGTCTGACGTATTTGCCCCCATTGTCTCAGCTCATCTCCAGGTGCACACACATTCATATCTCCCCTGCCCCGTGGTGTCCTGGAGGGTAGGCTGAGCCAGGCTGTCAGCCCTTGTCAGCCCTATCATAATTGTTTCTGGTCTTGTTCCCCCTCAGATCTACCCTTGGATGATTTCATTCATGCTTCTGAAAACACAGCCTCATGACTCCCTGCTGCTCCTACATGGCTCCCCATGTTATAGGGCTAAGACAAAGCTTCTTTCTTATGTGGCTCTCTTGACTCAATTCTTTCTCTTTTCAGATTTACACTTAAAATGACAACCCTGGTATGCTTCATGCCTTGAGTCATGTGGCCTCAAAGACCTATTATGAGCTAACCTTTTGATGAGGCAGGGGAAAGAAGAAAGGGGAGGGGGATGAGGAAAAGGGAGAGGAAGAGGGAGAGGAGGAGGAGAATGCCCACCCATCCCTCATCCTGAAGGCTAAAGATGTGGTGTGGGAAGATTATAATGGAGAAGGCTTTTTGGCCACCATCTTCTTCAGGGGAAGGAAGTGTCTCCCAGGACCCAGCTTGGAACTATATTTCATTGTGTCTGTGGTTCATTGCCAAGAGCCTGATGTCTCCTCCAGATCGCTCATCTCTGTAATGGTAAAAATAAAACACTGCAGGTCCCCAAGGCGGAGGCAGGCCTCTGCGGGTGGTTTAGGGCAGCGGTGGGTGGGAGCCCATGATGGGCTGGGACAGCTGGTCCCATGAGAAGCTGTGGTGGGTGACAGACAGAGACAGATAGGCATGTCATGCAGAGTGAGGTTGGATATTTATTTAGTGGGTTATGGAAGGAAAGGGGAAAGGGGAGAGGGAGGAAGAAGGGGGACAAGGAGAAAGATGCAGCGAGAGAGAAAGAAAAACACACACACACACAGAGAAAGAGAGTGTGCAGAATAGAATGAAAGTGGAAGGAAGATCCACTTGCCTCAGTGGGAGGGAGTGGGTGGGGCTTGTCTCTTAAAGGGACATGACAGACCACTACATTCCCATCTCTTTTTTTAATAATAAAAAGGTGGAAGGTTAGGCACAACAGGTTAAAGGAATTGGGGCGGCTGATTCTCAAGACTGTTTCCTGTTTAGTTGTGGGTGTCATCTTGGGGGGGTCTGAGAAAACTGGGGCTGGTCACATCCTGGGGTAGCTGGTCTCTTTGCTCCTGTCCAGTGTTTGTGGTATGGAAATGTCCCGTGTCTCTTAGACCTGTTTAAGGTATTGTCAGTACAGAGGACAAAGTTAAGTTTAGGAAAAAAAGGACAGCCAGTCCCATGAGGAGCCGTGGCGGGTGAGAGACAGAGACTTATAGGCACACCATGCAGAGTGAGGTTGGATATTTATTTAATGGATTATGGAAGGGAAGGGGAAAGGGAAGAGGGAGGAAAAAGGGAGATGAGGAGAGAGAGGTGGGGGGGGGAGAAGAAAAGCTTACCTCCAGAAAAGGAAGGGTGCAGACTACAAGCGAAGGAAGATCAGCTTTCCTCTTGGATGGGGAGAGAGTGGGCGGGGCTTGTCTCTTAAGGGACAGGACAGACTATTACAATCTCTGCCTCTCCCCACAGCAGGGTGGGTGTTACCTCCGCTTTGCAGGTTCTTCCCTTTGGAGAAGAAAGGGAGGGAGTGACAGCATTCTTCTTCTTCGTGGGTGGATTTGATGGGAACAGTAAGGCACATCACAGGCACCGTAGGCATTGAAGCCAAGGCTGTTTATCTGATGTCTCAGTGCTGATGGTTCTGAGTGGCTGTCTCCTGGCCCTAGCAAACATTTATATTAAAAGAGAGAGGTGGTGTGACTTTTTTTTTTTTACTTTAATTTTTGAAACTGGCTCTTGTGTATCTCAGAATGGCCTGGAACTCTGTATGTAGCCAAGGATGACCTTGAATTTCTCATTTTTCTGCCTCCCAACTCCACCCTATTTTATCCTTCACTCTGACAGAGATGGTCCACCCCAGCCCTTTTCCAAGTCAGATTCTAGAACTGTCTGTGTTTTTCCAGAAGCCATCTGTGCCAAGTAATTTTTGGCATTCCTGAAGTGAGGCGTTTGTACTGTCTCTAACTCCAAGGGCAGTGATAATAGAATGGAGCCATCAAGGGTTGTTTAAGGATGGGGGCAACGTTTTATTACATTTCATTCTTGTGCAGCATCACAGTGTGTACTTACACAAATTAAGATGGTTGTGATATTGCTTCTGGGCTTTAAAAAATTGTGTGTGTGTGTGTGTGTGTGTGTGTGTGTGTGTGTGTGTGTGTGTGTGTGTGTGTTGGAGGACAGTTCTTGGGAATCTGTTCTCTCCTGCCACTGCCACCTTGTGAGGTCTGGGTATTGAATTCAGGTTCTCAGACCTGCATACAAGTCCCTCTCACTGGTCCTTCCCCAGTCTTTGGACTGGTAGCAAGTGAAGATGGCTGTTGCTGGGCGATAGAATCTTATGGGAGCACTGTCACACACACGGCCCATCACTGACTAAAACAATCACATTTTTGTAGTTACCAGAGTCTTTATTTCATTGTGATCTGAGATCACAGCACAGAGTTCAATCTCAAGCTGCAGTCTAGGCTATCCCAAGGCCTTCCTAGACTCACCTGTCCCTGGGACCACTATATGTAGTTGTAAATTGGCCCCAGATGTATGCACGTTAGTGGGACCTTTTTCCTGTTCTGGGCTCAAGGCACCCACGTGCCTTTGTATTATTGTGATGGAAAGAGCCAGTGGGTGCCTGTTTGGCCAGAGGGTTGGCCAGTAAGTGTTAAAACAGCCATTCTGTCTCTACCCCTTTCACTTATGAACTTGCTGCCTTAGGAAGACTTATAAAATGCAACCAACGCCTCGTTAATTTTAAATGAATCTCCCCATGTAACCACTCATCTCTGACGGCCACAATTAACCTCTACTCCACACTCCCTTCTAGGTTTGGCTGGCTGAACTGGGCCTCTCTTGACTTGTACCGGGAGTTTTGAGAGCATTTTAGTAAAACCCCAGGAGGGATTCTCCAGCTCAAAGCCCCTTCCTTCTCTTTCCACCCCTTTACTTCAGCTCTTTGGACACCCCCTACCCACTCTCGCTCCCAGCCAGCCACCTCCAGACTGGCTAATAATGCTTTAAACATGTTGAGTAGTCAGACTTCCCAGGCAGTCACTTTGACTGGGCAATTTCCTCTTTGACTTCCAGACTTGTCGTTTCCGTAACATGATGTGTGTGGGTCATGGGTGAAGGAACAGGGCTTCATCAGCTCTATGTGTTCCGCAGCAGGAAGAAGGAAATTTGAGTTGGTGTTTTCTTCGAGGCTCACAAGTCATCGTTTTTTGGTTGGGGCTGGGGCCACGGGATTACTCTCTCTGGAGCAAGTCCCCAGGTCACCTTCCTTTCTGTTTTCCATTAGGGAAAGGCTAAAAATGTCACAAATTGCTGATCATTCCCTGGGTCCCAGAAGAACTGAAGGCTGTGTCTCTTCCTGTCTGCCTCCTAGTCATGTGTACTTTGTTCATCAAAGGTTTGAAGGTCTGCAGTGTGGCAGATCCATCCCGAGCATGACTGTGACCATAAACTCTTGAAGAGCTACGCCACCACCTTTCTCTGCTTCCCGTACCATTGTCAGAGTTGCCTGCAGGGCTGGCTTTGAGAAGGGGAAATCACTGCTGACAACTCAGATGTATGATTTACATCTTGGTCCAGCCTAGGACCCCTATTTGGTGGACTTGGGAGTGGACCTGTTTCCCCATCAGAACAATTGTGGTGAATAAATAAGGTGGTTAGAGAAAGCAATCAGCTAAGTGCAGAAAACCTGGCCTGAGAGGCTTAGCAACAGCTGCTTCTTTGACCCCCTGAATCCTGAAAAGGGCTGATGGTAGACAGATGCACCCCCCACCTCAGCATCTGGGACAGAAGTTGAGCATCACAAGAAAGAGTCCATAGTGCACAATGTGTTTGGCTTATTATTACTATTATTTGCAACTAAAGGAATCTTCATGCTTGTAGCCAGATTTCCTTCCAGCAAGCCCATCTCCCCACCCCTGCTCTCCCTTGGCCTTCCCTTCCCATCTTCCTCCTAAACCTGGCTCAGTTCCTCCTCTATTTAGTCCAAGAATGGAGACAAGACATTTTGGAGCTTAGGTAGCTATAGTAATTTGATATGACATGTCCCCATAGGAAGTGAGTCACTTGTGACTGACCTTGAGGTTATAGGACCTGGTCCACTTCCCATCTTCTTTCTGCTTTCCGAACTGTGGTAGCAAGGCAAACCTCACACCTCTGCTTACATGCCTTCATGCCCATGATGGACTGTATTCCCTCAAACTGTGTGCCCCCCTCCTCTGCCACACACACACACACACACACACACACACACACACACACACACACACTGCTTTTTGCCGGGTGTTTGGTTACAGCCAAGAGAAAATCCACTAATGCAATGACCAAAGTGGGTGATGTACCCTTGACTTTGTTTTCTGACTTTCGAAATTAAGTGTGAGAAGGCCCTAGGCCTATAGATATGGCAAACAGTCTAGGTATCCCTTCTGCTTTCTCCTGTATGACTGGCAGCAGCTGCTGCTTCTCTTTCCCATCCTCCCCGTTTTTAAAATAAAACCCACACTGGCTAGAGTTCAAAATCCTCCTGCCGCAGCCTTCCAGCTATTGGGATTATTGGCATGTGCCCTAACCGGGTCATTTTTACAGGAATGGTCTATGTTCATAGAATTTTCTGCTCACACTTAGTCTCTGCATAGCCAACTGCCCCTTGGCCTTCTTGGCTCCCAGAGAGTCCCATGTCTGGGTTTAGAGGGATGAACCCTGAGTTTGCAGCATAGGAGATGATTCCCATGTTAAGGATGTAATTCCCTGTGTTAATACCAAAATAGCGGCAGCTTAATTCCAGGCAATTGGATAAATCATTACAGGTCATCTCCACAGCAAGTCATTATAACTATTCCAGCTGCTTGAACACATGAGACTCAGAGCCTAAGTTCCCTACTAAGAGGCGGATTGTTTGAACTCTAGTGCACGCCGGGCACGCACATTCATGTCTCAAAAACAAGCAAGCAAACAAACAAACAAAAACCACCTTCATGCAGGAAACTGTGCCAACTCATTTCTCATTTATCCCTTGATATGAGGCCATACTCTAGTAGTCAGTTCCCAGTTCCCTGAAGAGGCTTGAGGTTAGTTCTGTTTGGAGACCACATCTATCCTAGGTGAAATTGAAAACTGTTGTTTCTGCATCAGGGGCACTGGCTTTGGTAGGAAAAACAAAGATAAACATGTCAGTAGTGTTCCAGGCCCGGGGAATGGGGTCAGTGGGTCACATCCCTCCGGCAGGCCAGACGTACATGCTGGATCAAGTGGGAGCAGAGATCGTTCTAGGTGACTCTCCAGCTGGGCGTCCTGGGTCCTTCGGAGGCCTGTGCTCTCCTTAAGCTTTCTTGAAGCTCCTTGCAGTGTTTGCCAGGCCTTCCTTCCCGCCATGTCAGGGAGGCCTGCTCTCAGTGCCCGCTTATCTCAAGAGTGTTGTTTTAGCTTTAAGGTTTGATGGTTCCCTGAAAACAAGAACCTAATACTATTTAAAAGCACTAATCTCGGCTGCCAGGTCAGGTTCCCGATTTAAATCCGTGTTAGCTTTTCTCCTCATCCTTGGAAGAACTTTTCTCCCTGGAAGATGTAAATAGTGACCAGGAGATTTCAGTGGGTAAGGGAATGGGGGGGGGGTGAGGGGAGAAAGGGAGGGAGGGAGAGAGAGAGAGAGAGAGAGAGAGAGAGAGAGAGAGAGAGAGAGAGAGAGAGAGAGTCTTTGTCGCTGCTATGGTACAAGTTTGTTTTCCTAGTGGGGAGTTTTCCAGAGGCTCTTAGCGCTCAGACTATATGGGGTAAATGTGCTGGAAAGCGGCACACTCCCCATGCAGAATGTCCTTTTAACTCTCTTCTGCTCCTCTGAGCTTTGCCCCTGAATACACAAAACCCTGCATTTGTGACTGCCAAGAGCCTTCTGCCGGGAGGCAGAATGTATTGTAAATCAGTGTTTCACAGCCAGTTAGCAGGGAGTGTCTTTCTCACCCGTAATTATGGTTTTGCTTTGAGCTGAGAAGGTTGTTTTGGGGGGCAATAAATTGTGATGTCAGTTATCCTTCACTCTCTTCGAATGGGTCCTCACCGGAAATTGGTATTCTTAACAGTTAGACCTCTGGGGTCTCTGAGGCTGAACAGCAAAAAGTTTGCCCAGAAGAGAGGGAGGGAGAGAAAAAGAGATGATAAAGGAGGAGGGGTGGGGAGGAGAGAAAAGCAGATTGATATAAGGCCTTTTTATTTTAATTTTGGAAATAGGAAATTTGAGAATGAGAAAAGAAACCTATTAAAATATCTTATGTTAGAAAATTTTAGTGAAGCATTACACCAATATTTTGAAAAGTTTAGAAACTGTATTAGGGTCACGGTTGACTACTTGCAGTGGTGTGTGTGTGTGTGTGTGTGTGTGTGTGTGTACCTATTCTGAAAAGCTCCCCTACAAATATACTTGCATTATTATATTATATTGAGAAAGCCTCCCAGCCAGAAAATTCCAAGTAGAATAATGATTGAACTCATGGACGTCACTAACTGAAAATCTTCCCAACATCAAATTTTGTATTTCTGGGTCAGGTTATGATAAAAATAATTTTCCCACTTGAAAACATACTATTTTTTGAGTCTTCTCTGTAGTGGGCTTATGGCTTTAGGATTGACCCTTTGGGTAATCTGTGATGACGAATTGCCTGGCAGCCTCTGCCAAAGAGAAGTCATTTAGTCAGATTTTAGCAATCTTAGGTTGTTACTAAAGCCCAATTGATAAAGCCAGATGCCAGGGTCAAGTGCTCGCTGGTGTCCCAGGGTCAGGCTCTGGTCCCATGTTTCACGTGGTCACTTGGTCACGTGGAGGAAGGGTTATTTAAGCTACAGTGTATGGGACTAATTCAACAATCTCCTTTCTGTTTGGCTGGTTTGAATGAGGGCCAGGCATGTGGGATCTGGCTGTCTTGACCTACGGTATTTCCATGTGATGCAGCCTGGAGGTGGTCCAAGTGAACAGGAGGCAGGGGTTGAGGAGAGGGTGTGCTCTCAAATGAAACACATTGTGATTTGATTTCTGACTCTGACTTCCTTTGCTGTGTCATCTTGGGCAAAGGACAAGGATGCTACCAAGAAGACGGTGCTTTCTGTCCTAGGGCACATGCCCAACTTGGACAAACCCGGGAAGCTCTGCCTTGCAGATGATGGGGGTTGGGGAGAGTTTGGGGTTCTTCCCTGCTTTCTGTACTGCCACCCTGGTTCAGGTCACCAGTAGATTTCTCTGGATTATTATATCAGTTTCTGAACCTGGTTCCTATTCCACGGAAGGCAGAGTGGGTGGATCATGGCCAGATGGGAAAGGATCCTGATACACGGGAAGACACTGGATTCTGAAGCGCAGCAGCATAGGTGGTTTTCAGAGTGATACTTAATTATGTATGAAACAAGAATACACATCTACAAACCTATAATTCCAGCTATGCAGGAGGCTGAGGCAGGTGGATTGAACTTCCAAGTTCAAGGTCTTCCTAAGCTACAGGTTAAGTTCAAGCCCACCCTGGTAAACTTGGTAAGATACTGCTTCAAATAAACAGAAGGAGGAAAAGAAGTAAAGGGGGCTGGCTCGATGGTGGAGTTCTTGCCTAGCATATATGAGGCCCTAGGTTCCATCTCCATTATCCCAAAGGGGGTGAAAAAAATGCAAGTTTGTATACTTTATTAATTTAAGATCAGTAACAGCACATACTCTTATCATCTGGAAGGCTGAGGCAGGGGAATCCTAAGTTTGAAGCCAGTCTGGGCTACATAGTGAGTTTGAAGCTAGCTTAGGCTACAAGTTAGACCCTGTCTCAAAGAAATAAAAATAATTAAGTAGACATATAAGCAAGTAAGTAAATAAATGAAAACAATGGCACAGGCAGGCCTCTGTAATCACAGAACGTGAGAGTCAAGGGTTCAAGGTCAAGGCTAGCTTGGTCTTACAGGAGATATTGGAGAGATAAAGAGAGAGAGAGAGAATGACTTGCTCTTGATATTTATTTTCCATCAGTAAATTACAGCTGCATTTTATTTTAACCATAGTGTCTAATGTGATATTGTTGGGTATTTAAATTTAGATTTTTTAAAACAAAGTGCTCTATTTTGTGAAAAACGAAACAGCTACTTATAATGATATCAAGGTTTAAAAAGAATGTCACAACATTAACCATTCTGCCCCACCCAGTTTATCTCAAACCAGAAGGGAAGCAAGAAGCCAGGCCAGCCCCAAATCGGCCCTTGTCAACTTGTGAGAAGAAAGCCATCACTCATGACAGGTGTGGTAGCCACGAGTGTCTGCGGGCCAAGCAATAAGAAGAAAAGCCAATCTATGACACAACACCTTTGGCTGGGCTGGTCCAGAAGGAAGGACGTACGGAGGAAGTACACGCTCATGACAAGGGCTCATACGATCCCTTCTATATAGCAGCTCTGCTTCCCTTCTCTATGTGTCTGGTAGGAGCTCTTTGAGGAGTTATCCCAGAGTCTAAGATGACATCAGTGTTTTCTGTGTGCCTATCACACAGGCGGGGACAAGATGAGAAGTGAGCACGACTTTGAAATAGGCGTTGGGTTTGGCTAAAGAGGAAGGAGGGGGATGTAGCATAAGGAGTTTCCAGGGTTGATGAAAGGATTCACAGTTGTGACTCAGTGTGGAGGCAAGACCTGGATAGAAAGGAGAGAGTCAATGTTGGCTGCTCCTATGAGTTATGTGGTCAAAGGCGAGGACAAGGAATTGGTGTTCTTTGTCCAATCAGAAAGGAGAACCAAAGATGATGAAAGTATGAAGAAGATGAAGAAGAACATGGCCTTTGGGGTGGGTCATTTTCTTGCTCTGACTTTCAGAAACGAACTGGTAAAGGCAGAAGAGAGAAATGCCCAGGTAGAAATAAACTGGAGTTAGGCACACAGGGGGAAAAACTTGGCTACCTGGGATTCCATCTGGGTTATGAACACCCTCCGCCCACATTCTAATAATTCATTTGGAAGCCTAGTTCTTTACCTGCACATAACACACATACACACTCACTCCACAGACACACTCCTTTCTAAACAATGTACCTAGCAATCTCAGACACACCCCTCACTGGCACTGGGCTATGCCTATACCTATATAGTTACTTAATTATTGTCACTGAACAATAAGTTTCTCCTCCCTTAATGGCCACCAAACTTGGGCAATTTCTAATCTATATTCTCAATGTATCTGATTGCAAATAACAGGAAGGCTGATGTGGGCTCAACTGGTTTTAGGTGCATGCACAATAGAACAAAACTGGGAGTGAGCTTTTAGGGGAGAATCTCCTATTTACAATTGTATGCCTATGCATAATTGAATACACATATGATAAAAAAACTCAGATGCCTTGTGGGGAGTGATGTGTACAGTAGAGAAATGATCACACGACCTAAACTATCAATGAAAATGGAGAATCACTCAAATGATTCCCCTTAGCAATGAAATTCCATGTTCTCTAGAGCCCTCCAAAGGAAGCCACAAACACTCGGGGTGCTTGAGGACTTTCGCTCTTGTGGCCTGCTGTCGATGGCAGAGTATCTCTCTTTAATCCGTACTGTCACTTACCTTGCTATCTGTGCAACTCTATGGGAGCCCTTACTTTCAATTCTTTGGATAAGAGGCCATGAACCTAGAAATACCCACCTCAGACCATCAGCAAACCCAGGAGGGGCAAGTCCTATAGAAGTCAAAACAGGGACCTCAGATGGCTGGGGGGTGTGTGTGCTATCAGACTAAAATATTTCACATTATAAAAGATGAATGAGAAGCAAGGAAAGGTTTAGCATTGGATGTGGCTGAAGACTCCTGATGACCAGTGACAGTGAATGGTTCAGGGACGTGGAGGGGTGCGGTCCACACAGTGGAGGTAAGGAAGGAACCGTGTTTGGGGATTGTAATGGCAGGTGGCCATGGCTTGACCAGAGGTTGGCTGAGAAGGAAAGAGCAGCTCAGAGGGGTCATCTCAGCACTCAAGGCCTGTGCTGAGATGAGGACAGTGGCACATTTTAAGTGAAGAAAGACAGAAGCTATAGAAAGGGCCGGAACCAAGGCACAGAGAAGGAATCACCGTGGAAGCAGGGTCCCTCAGGCATCCTGGGTCTAAAGCATTGGAAGCTAGAAAATCACCTGTACTTCTGGGACTTCCGTACTTCTGCTAACTTCCTGTCAGCAATGGGACTGCTGTGTGACTTCTCCAGGGAAGAGGTCAACAAACACGTATCCGGTCCAGGTGGGGCATTGGCAAGAGACCAAAGGAAAGATTCTACTCAAGTCCAGCTTGAAGTTTACTGGAGCTTCTTATGGGAACAAGGGTGACGTGGCTAGCTGTACTGTCAAGAAACCCACTCCAGCATGGCTGGCAGTTTGGGAAAAGTACAACCCTGGAATTCTCTGTACAACTTGCAGGCTGCTCCCCGAAGATCTCCTCTCCTCACTAATAGTTCGCTGTCTATGACCTGAGGGAAGAGCCTCATTATTTTCTGTTTTTGAGCTTTCTGCATCTTGTGTGACTCCCTTCTCTCTCCAAGAGAGGGTGGGTGGAGTGAGTGGGGTCCAGGGACTTTAATGTGAAAGCTGTACCCATGAATGCCTTCACGCTGTCTGCCTCATGGGAATAAGAAGATAAATGAGGTGCTCATGGGAGTGACTGGCAGGCCAGATGTGGCCATGACCTTAAGGGGTCAACACAGCCTCTTGGCAACGTGCCTCTGGAAGGACAACGGCCGGCAGAGTGGGGCCGAGTGGGAGGCTCCAACCTTACCTCTTTCTTAGAACCCCATATGCATGTTCAGCAACCATTTCGTAAGAGTCTTCTAGCAACTACTTATTTCATAAGGGCAGATGTTGAAATGGGGTTGGTTCCCTTTGGCCACTGGGCTCTTTAATGCCTCTGTCGTCCGTTTTGAGGATTACTGGGTTACTAAGTGGCTCTAGGTGAGGTGTCACTCGACAGCTTCAGATTCTGATTGCACAGCAGCTGGCACCTGCCTTTATTCTTCCTTTTAACTCCACTTGAGACCTTTACCCACACGGTCTCAATGGGTATTTAAGGAAATTGTTTCTCATACAATATCATGCCTTTCCTCCTCCCCTAACTGGCTCCCAGATCCTCCCCACCTCCCTACCTATTCAACTTCGTTCTTTCTATCAAACAGACAAACAAAATCAAAACAAAGAAAAACAACCCAACAAGACAAACCCAATAACCCCCCCCCCAAAAAAAAAAAACAAACCACCAATAACATGGATTCTGTTATAGATTCTGTTCCGGTTTTCTTCTGTGTTGGCCTGAGTGTGGTTGATAAACCCAGGGGCACTCCACTGTAGAAAACAGATTGCGCCTTTCCCAGCAGCTATCGGTTCCAAATAGCTTCTTGGTAAGGGGGTGGGGCTTTGCGTCCACTTCTTCTCAGGGCTGGGATTTTGTCTGGTTCGAACACGTGCATGTTTTTGTGTGTCCTGCCTGTCACAGTTTCTATGAGGTCCTGTGTGTAGCAGTCCAGCTGTGTCTGGAAGACACTGTTTCCTGGGAGTCATCCACCACCTCTGGCTCTTAGAATCTTTCTGCCCCTCTTCCACACAGATCCCTGAGCACTGAGGAGAGGGGTGCGGTGGAAGCATCCTCTTTAGGACTGAGTGCTCCCCGTCTCCCGCTCTCTGCACACTGTCAGGTTGTGGGGCTCTGTGTTGATTCCCACTTATGGCAAGAAGCCGCTTCTCTGATGATGGTTGAGTGATGCTCAGATCGACCTCTTGGGTGCTCTTATACATTCAAGGTGACATTGACTGCAGGCCAAAACCAAGCCCATAGACCCAGTAAATGGTTTTAAAAAGCAAGAGGACGGCAAATGTAAGTGCCTACAGGCAGTGCACAGCATGAGTCGGGGGATGACCTCCTCTGGGGACCCTGGCTCCAGAGAAAATGAGCAACACAGTGTCTGTGTATGGGGTGGGGGTGGGGGGCTGGAGGCTGGGATGGAGTTGGGGGCCGGGGAGGAAGACAATAGAAGGTGGAACCTCCAGGTGTGCACGGACACCTGTCCTCCAACTCCTCACCTTTCTTCCCTAGCCCAGCTGTCCTCTTGCCCCAGAGGCTTAGACAGAACATGCCCGCTCCTCAGGCTTTCGTTAAATACTCTGTCACATGGGGAAAGAAATTCTGCTGCAGGCAGGTGAGTCAGAGTTCACAGCTGTTAGATGGGAGCCCTGTGTTCTGGTCTGGGTGGGAAACGTGTGCCAAACCAGAGCAAAGTCCTCTTGAAATCCCCTCTGGGGAACAGCCCGGCGGTGGCTCTCAACCCGGAACTGGCCTCAGAGGAGCAGAGGTCTGTCTTGTTTGCAGTTCCACAGCACAAACCGATTGCTAAATGGAGTGGACTCGGAGGTTGTTAATTTCCAAAGTGTGCTGGGAACCACAGGGAGGCTTGGAGGAGCGCTTTTTGGAGCAAAGTACACCTGGGGGACTTGATCCCTGAAGTCTGGGGTTATCCAAAAGCTGAGGGCTGATGGGATTTCACATTCCTGAGGACAGTAACTCCAAAGTTTATATATAGTGTTCCAACCACATTGTTCCAGTAATCCAGTGGGTACACTGTTAGAAACCTGAGCTGTGAAGCTTGGCAATTTTTTTTTTTTTTAACCACTGTGCTAGATCTTTGGATGATTTCAGATGAGTGAGCTCCACCAAGGACAACCTTGAATGCTCTTGGAAATGATTGTGTGTGTGTGTGTGTGCTTGTATGGGTGTGCAATTTCCAAGGAATCCACAGGTTGAGATAAATAGGGGACCGTGAATGATAAGACACAAGGTTAGTCATTAGTGTTACCCAAGCCTCAGAAGGGCGGGGTGACCTTGAGTTAATCCCTTTACTCCCTGGGAATTCGGGTTGATAACAACACAGAGCGCTCTGAGCCTGGCAGAGGTCACTTCCGGACAGACAGCTCTGAACTCTTCCAGTGGAAAAGCCAGATAAACAGAGCAGCGTGAACATTCGGCGGTGGCGTGACTTGAGAGGTGGCGAAATCGTTCCGTGAGGCTCTGCTGGAGCCCAGAGAACTCCTATGAGCTCCAGTTTCCCAGCACAAAGTATTGCATGAGAATGCCAAACTTCTGAGCTCACAGTCGCTCTTACCTATGCGTCGGTGTCAGTGGATTTTCAACTTGATTTATATTGGTCTGCGTTCTGGGGGATAAAATTAACTATATCTATAGATCTAGTTCCATTTCTAAAGAGGAGAAGGGGCTTGAATGTAGTTTTCTAGTCACTTAATTACCCCCACTTTCAGGGAAAACTGATGCCGGGATTCAAATGGAACATTTGCCTGTCTACACAGTTTTCCTCTGGTCCCCTTTGCTCCAGGCTCTCAGGAGGTGCTGACCTCATCAGTCCGCTAATGCCGCTTTGTCCTTGGCTAGCAAGGGGCAGTTTTTAAGAACCCAGGTGGCCTCCCTTTTTGTTTGGATGTGTTCTGTTTAATAACTGTTGTGTCTGACCTACTTGTTCTTCAGTTTTGCAATCTGTTGTCTCTTTTTCATATTTTTGCTTATTATTTATTTTTGAGGCTACCTGGGGTATCAACTGCTGTTGACAGTGCTCAATATTGACTTAGAAAAATAGCAAGGTGTATAACTCCTGTGGTTCTGAAGTCAGTGCTCATCTGAACAAGAAAGGCTGGCAGCCTTTTAGAGCAAGTTTCTGGAGGATTCTGTCTTCCCCACTCACTAGAAAAGTTTCTTGTTTGGTCTTTTCTCCAGACAGCATGGCAAGCAAAAACCAGAGTCAGACAGACTCCGTTCTACGTATGATCCCAAGCACTGATAGTTATTTTTCAGAGAAAAATAATCCTGAGCGTCGATTGTGGCTTTTTTTTTTTCTGAATTTCTGGCCCCAGAGGCTGTGGAATCTCCCTGTCTCACTCAAACAATCCTATTTCCCAACCTCAGCTACTGCTCTTTATCCACCATTCAGGAACCACTTTAACTCAGATTCAGCTGCCTTCCTGACTTCACTTTTGGGGTCATGAGGAGATAGCATCTCTCACATCTGTGCCCTGTCACAGTTTCTGCAATGAAACAAGCCCTTTCAGTGGGTTGACTGCCTAATCCTCCGTCACTGGCTTGACACCTACTTTGGAAAAAAATTATTGAGGACCTCACTGCCAATTTGGTTGTAGTAAGAGGAGTGGGCCACGTTCCTGGCGCCCAGTTAGCTTAGCCCCTGAAATAACCACACAGAAATTGTATTAATTAAATTACTGCCTGGCCCATTATCTCTAGCCTCTTTTTCTTTTTCTTTTTTTTTCGAGACAGGGTTTCTCTGTGGCTTTGGAGCCTGTCCTGGAACTAGCTCTGTAGACCAGGCTGGCCTTGAACTCACAGAGATCCGCCTGCCTCTGCCTCCTGAGTGCTGGGATTAAAGGCATGCGCTGCTACCACCACCCGGCTTCTCTAGCTTCTTATTGGCTAACTCTCACATCTTGATTCAACCCATTTCTAATAATCTGTATGTCACCACGAGGCTTACCGGGAAAGATTCAGCATGTCTGACCTGGCAGCTCCATAGCAGCTCTCCCTTCTGCTCTCTTCCTCCCAGAATTCAGTTCTGTCCTCCCCGCCTATCTAAGTTCTGCCCTATCAAAAGGCCAAGGCAGTTTCTTTATTCAACCAATGAAAGCAATACAAATACAGAAGGACCTCCTACACCATTTGGTGATCTGGGTTAGTGTTCCTTAACCTGGGAGCCCTGGATTTGGAGGGGAAAAGATATGATTGCTAATCTCTAACTGAAATTTAGCATTTCCTTTAGCCAAGGGCATGGTCACAAGCCACAGCAGTGCTAACAGGACAGTGATTGAAAATATCTTGACGCATCATTTTCTTTCACCACTCCTGAGAAGTCACAGTGGCTTCTGAAGTAGCTGCTTGAACTTGTTTCTCAGTACATTAATCTAAAGATGCACACATGTGCCTATAGGATGATGTTTTAATATTGCACCACACCCATATTTTTTGTTGTAAGTAGTTTTAGTGATTATATTTTAGTTTATGTATTTAATATTCTTATTTTGAGAAGGGTCCATAGCCTCCAGTAGACTACCAAAGAGATCTGTGGGCATTGTGGGCTGGTGGTGGAGAAACTCACTGTAACCATTAGTGGCTTTGTGTTCTAGTTTTATGCTGTTGCTGTAATAACTCCTTTGACTAAAGACAACTCAGGGAGTAAAGTGGTTCTTTGGCTTACGCTGCCAGACAGCAGTCCATCATTGAGGAAAGTCAAGGCAGAAACTATGGAGGAACACTGTTTGCTGGCTCACTCTGTGCCTTGAGCTTTCTAGCTTGCTCCCTCCCTCCTGTTTAGCCAGCTTTCTTATACAGCCCACGTCTTGCTCAAGGAATGATTCTACCCACAATGGGCGGGCCTTCCTGTATCAATTAATCAACAAGATGATAACCATGTCCAAGATTATAACTCTTAAAACCATGACCGTAGACCAACCTGATCTAAGCTTCTCTCAGATGACTCTAGATGGTGTCAAGTTGACAATTAAGGCTAACTGGTGTATCTGATTTCTCTAGACTATTTTTCTTAAGAGTGTACTACCAAAAAGTTGTTTTTCTTTGTTCCCACAATGTGACATTTCCCCTAGTGTTTTCCATCACTCTTCCTTGACTCTTTTATCAATTCTTCATTAGTTCATGCCTTGCATTGAAGATTTTTTTTTCCACGATCCTATTCTTCCTCCACTACTATGAAGTAATTGGAGTGCTTCAGAGGGAGAGAGACAAGTGCAAGGTCATTATAATGCTGCTGCAATGCATATTTATGGAGCAAGACTTCGAGAGCCCATTATGGAGGTACCTCCAGGTTAAGTCCTAGAAAGTTAAGAACTACTTGTAGAGTTAGTTAGTTAGGCTTGATGATGGGAACTAAGTTGTGACTAACCAAAACAAACAAACAGCAACATCAAAAACTAAAGCTGGTAGTAGTGGCACACGCCTTTAATCTCAGCACTGGAGAGACAGAGGCAGGCGGTTCTCTGTGAGTTCAAGGCCAGCCTGGTCTACAGTATGAGTTCCAGGACAGCCAGAGCAGTTACACTGAGAAGCCCTGTCTTGAAAAACAAACAAACAAAAGGTGTGACTAACAAGAACTGTTAATGGTTAAGCTGATACTGGACAGGCAAGGGTGGCTGGATGGTGAGAGTTTTTTAAACCCTGCTGAATAAGCACCAAAGGTTTTAAGAGAACTGCATTTTAGAGAAGCAGCTCTGGTTCAGTGCAAAGATGGATTACGGGGAGGAGGCCCACAGGTGAGACATGAGCTAGAGACAGATGCATGCTACATTTTGCTTACTCCCGAGGGTACCACTGTGTCCACCCTGTGCTTTGCTTTCCACCTGAGATGTCCTTCTACAGCATCCCACACTCCTGGGTGGCTGTGGTTGACCTTCCAGGCAGCACAATCTTGTTCGATTTTAATGATTTTTTTTTTAATGGTTATTTGAGGTCCATTTGAATTACTTTTTAGTGTATCCATTTCTTAACTTTGAGGACCAGGACTAGCTCATGCTTCTGTACCTAAGAGATTCTCTGAACTGACACAGATTAAGAGAGAAGTGTAAGAAACTCATAGAATTTGTCTACAGTCATAAAGGAAGGCATGCCCCCTCCCTAAGCCTCAGTGTCATAAAATATCCGGGAAGGCCGCCTAATCATTATTTTAAAAATGAGGTGCGTTTGTTCTGCATGGGAGAAGCTGTTGGCATTATTCATGTGCCCTACCTCTCTGTGCCACCATCAGCCAGGATTTGGGTGCTGCCAGATTTCACAGACAATTCTAACAGGAACCTAGAGTCCACTTTAGAAAACTGGATGGTGTGGGCTCCTTTTCTTAATGGAGAATGTCTCCCATGATGGCACTAAAGAGACTAGTCAATAAAAGGGTGGGGGGTTAAATCAACCAAGAAAAATCATAGATTGAAGTCTAGGATCTCAGGAGGCTCTATACTGTACTTGTTTGTGGCCTACTGGATTGGCTAGTTTTGTACTTTTGTATGTCAACTTGACACATGCTAGAGCCATCAGAGAGGAAGGAGCCTCAGTTGAGGAAATGCCTCCATGAGACCCAGCTGTAAGGCATTTTCCCAATTAGTGATCAATGGGGAAGGCCCCAGCCTTCCACCTGGTGGGTGGTGCCATTCCTGGGCTGATGGTTCTGGGTTCTATGAGAATGCAGGCTGAGCAAGCTAAGGGATAGCAGTAGCCTCCATGGCTTCTGTCTCCAGGATCCTGTCCTGACTTCCTTTGGTGATGAATAACAATATGGACAGACGTGTAAGGCAAATAAACCCTTTCCTCCCCAACTTGCTTTTTGGTGATGATGTTTCATTGCAGCAATGGAAACCCTAACCAAGACAAACTGATACCAGGAGTGGAGTATTTTTGTGACAGATCTGATAATGGCTTGGTAAGGATTGTAGAAGGACGTTGGAACTTTGGGCTAGAAGAGCCATTGAGTGTTGAGACCTCAGTGGAACATTCTGTGAGAACTTGAAAGGTAAGAATATGGAGAGACACACAGAGGATGGAGGCCTGCCTTGCAAAGTTTCAGAAGGAAGTTTAAAGACTGTCAGGTCCATTGTTACTCTGAAGTAAGAGTCTGTGGTTCTGGTTAGCTGGGGCTGAAGGATCACCTGTGATTAACAAGATACCGGAACTGCTAAGGTGAAACTTTGCTCTGCTGGGATGCTTGATGCTGGCTGCTGAAGCTAAGAAATTAGCAGTGATTAGGAAGAGACCAACAGCACTGAGGTGAAATCTTATGGGATTTGTTTCCTGAGAGCACAGAAAAGCTGTGTTCCAGAGATGGCCAAGGTTGTACCTTGTGCTGGCAGTCAGACTTGATAATATGTAAGCATCACTGGTGTTGGAGGTCCTTCTGTATTTCTGTTGCTTTCATTGGTTAAATAAAGAGACTGCCTTGGCCTTTTGATAGGGCAGCCCTTAGGTGGGCGGAGTAGACTGAACAGAATGCTGGGAGAGAAAAGGCAATGTGGCAGACGCCATGCTTCTCCAGCCCAAGATGGACACTGGTTAGACTCATGCCGGTAAGCCACAGTCAAGTGGCGATACACATTAATGGAAATGGGTTAATCAAGATGTGAGAGTTAGCCAATAAGAGGCTAGAACTAATGGGCCAGGCAGTAATTAAATGAATATAGTTTCAGTGTAATTATTTCGGGCATAAGCTAACTGGGCTCCGGGAACGCAGCCCTCTGCTCCCTACTACATATCACCCAGGTGAGACTGGTTTTGAAGGCATGAGGGATCATGGAAGGCAGCTGAGTCTTGGCACTGTGAGAGGCCAGGAAAGGCCACTGGTGAAGGTGCAGCCTCGATGACAGTTGAAGGCCCAGGACTGAAAGGCCAGTACTTGCGAAGAAAATGATGCTTGGCACCACGAAGAGAGCCGGTGAAAGTGCAGCTCAGTTTACCGCAGAAAACCCCAGCATTCTGGAGATGTCAATAACATGGGATGACCCCCAAGAACAGCAGCAGCAGTGGAGTGGAGCCAGTTGGAGTCTAGAAGACAAGCCATGTGCGCTGCAGAGGGTGGAGCTGGAGAAGTCACCCAAGTTCTTCACAGGAATTGAAAAGATCGTGAGAAAATTCCAGATAATTGAATGTTGAGTTATTTATACTGTTGGAGTTTGGTTTTGCTTAGATGAGATTGTGGTGGTGCTCTGATTCTTCCCTCTTGAAGAAGGTATTTAATTTTGATTTTTATAGGAGCCCATGGGTGAAAGACTTGAACTTTTAAAATAGACTGGATTTTTTAAATGGACTGAAATTTTAAAGGCTGAGTTTGTAAAGAATGTGGGACTTTTATAATTATTTATGATTTTAATGTGAGATCTTGGGGATGAATAAGAAAGGAATGCAGCTTGACAGGGATGTGTCTGTGTGTCAGGTTGACAAGGGGTCAGTTGTACTGCCTGGTTTTGTCTGTCAACTTGACACAGCTAGAGTCTTCAGAGGAAGGAACCTCAGTTGAGGAAATGCCTCCATGAGACCCAGTTGTAAGGCATATTTTTCAATTAGTGATCAATGGGGGAGGGCTGTGGTGGACTGTGCAAGCCATGGGAAGCAAGCCAGTAAGCAGCATCCTCCATGGCTTCTGCATCAGCTCCTGCCTCCAGGATCCTGCTCTGTTTGAGTTCCTGTCCTGACTTCCTTCAGTGATGAACAGCAATGCTCAAGTGTAAACCTAACAAACCCTTTCTTCCCCAACTTGCTTTTTTTGTCATGGTGTTTCATCGTAACAATAGAAACCCTAACTGAGACACCCACTCTCCTTGAGTTACCTGTTAGTCAGGGGCTGATAGAGGAGCAGAATCAGTAGGGCACATGCATCTAATCATAAGTGGGGCTTCTGGTGACTCGTATGATCAGAGGTACTTTCCTGCAGTTTGGAGTCCTGGAGAAACTGGTGACTGATCAGTCTAAGGAGCCCAGAGTATGGAGGGACCAGTGGTGTGTCCCTGTCAAGGCTGGGGCTGTAAAGCCCCTGGTGCAAGGCTGAAGAATGTGGAGTCTGCTGTCATGTCAGAAGCAGTAAATCCACATGCTCCGGAAGAGCAGAATTTGCCCATGTATATGCGTTTCTGCTTTCCTCCACCTTTGTTCTGCCCAAGTCCTGCCTTTGAATTGTGCTGATTCTTGTTTGTTGATATACAACCATTTGTCTCTGGAGACATTCGCAGACACATCAGTTTTCTATATTACTGTCAATCTAGCCAAGCTGCTAATCAAGATTAATCATCACAGGGTAGGCAGGAGAAACAATAGTGGTCTCATAGCAGATATTTCACTATTAGCCTGCACAAAGCCCTTGAACACTTCCTCAACCTTCTTTGGTCTCTGGTTCTGGATGACACTGGCTAAACCAAATCAAACCAAAGAAATCACAAGGGTGTGTGTGTGTGCGCACACACACGTATGTATATATGTACAGGTGTGCATATGTATGCACATATGTGTGTATGATGCATGCATCTGTGTGTGTATAAATGTATATGTGTGTATCTGATGTGTATGTGCATGCGTGTATGTGCATGTGTACATATATACATGAATGTATGTGTATTGTGCATGTATGTGTATACGTATATGTGGGTGTGTACACGTAGATGTGTGTGAATACATATATGTATGTATGTGTGTGTATGTTTGTATGGGTTTAGTCCTTTCTCTAGGTGCTTTGTATGTTCCCTAGTTATTCCCCATGACCAAGACAGAAAATGTGTAAATTATTCAACTTCATTGCTCCTTATACAGGCACTAACCAGACACCAGAGAACACCAGGAATTGAAAAGAACATCAAGGCTGCAAGTTAATCCTTGAAGTTGTACGGCTGCAGGTTAAGGGAGAAAGCACACTAGCTGGCTATTGGAGATGTCTGTGTACAGAATGTATAATGGACTCTTACTCCTTCACAGGGAAACCTCTGATCTGGTATCACAACCAGCCTTTCCAATTCCAAATGGTATGCAAGGAGTTAGCCATTTGAACACACACTTACATACACACACACACATGCACAAGCATGTAAACTCCAAACTTCTGAAGTACTTAGAAACAAAACAAAGAACCCCCGCCAGCCTAATAACAAGTTAGGGAAGCCCTGTTTACATTGGATCAGTGATTCAATAAGGATTCCTTGTATTCCTGGCTCAGCCGAGCATGGCCAGGCACAGTTCATCTAGTTCTTGTCGGTTTCACAAATACTGGAAATTTCATAAAGCAAGCCACTGGTCACTGGGGTTAGAAAGATTGGGAGACACATTTCTGAGGTCATGAAACAGGAAGGTGGGGAGCTGTTCTTGGAGAAAACTGGAATCAGGTCGGACACCTCTCCCCTGTCAGCTGCTCCGGTTGTTTCCAAGGTGCTTTTTATCTCCTATCAGCCCAGCTGTTGAAAGCAGGCTTTGCAGGGAGATGACGCCGCAGAAAGAAATGCAGTACTACCTGAGGACAGCCCCGCCAGCTGGTGATACTGCACGCACACACTGTGCTGAGCTGGCTGCCGATCAAGGCAGAAGCTTGTGCACCGTTTGATAATGCTGTGATTCAGGTGGCTTTTTATCAAATTTGAAACGTCCTGTAGTCCTGCACTTCGAGTTTGTTGTCGGTCTCTGGAGTGCCTCCCCGCACAGTTTTACAGTTCTGCGTTCAAATGAGGAAGGCGGGTTTGGGACATGGGAGAAAGTTAAAGAAAGTCAGGACTTGCCAAAGGTAATCAGCAGAAGCAAATGCCAAGTCTGTTCACACTTGTCGGTTTCCTAAGACAGACACTCTTTCAGGCTTCACCCTGCAGAGCCACAGGGTAGGGTCCTGAGGAGGCAGATGGGTTTAAAGCTCTGCCTGTCACCTCCATACCTGCATTTCAATGTAAATGGATAGAAATGAAACAAAAGAGGACTCTCTCTCTCTCTCTCTCTCTCTCTCTCTCTCTCTCTCTCTCTCTCTCTCTCTCTCTCTCCTCTGCCCCGTGTCTGTGAAAAGCTTGGGAAATGACTGCCATCCTAGAACTCAGAACTTGGTGCCTTGGGAACACTGCCTGTCACTGCCTTGTGGCCGACACCCACAGTGCTACATTTACTCATGGTGTAAGGTAAGAGCCTTAAGGTGTCGAATATAAACAGAGTATTCTGCAGTTTTAACCACCTTGCTGGGTAATTTCCCATTTAATTGCTAGCATCTCAAACTGGTGAGGTGGCCCAGTGGGTAAAGGCACCCACTGCACAACCTGAGTGTGATTCCCAGAACATGTAAAGGTGGAAGGGGAGGATGGACCCCATTAAGTTGTCCTCCAACCTAACCTGTGTGCCTATGTATGTGCGTGTGCATGCATGCACATACACACACACAAACGCGCACACATGCACATACACATGACTAACATCTCAAAAAATGAAAATAGTGACAGTGACATTGAAGACACTCTTCTTCCTTCCTTCCTTCCTCCCTCCCTCCCTCCCTTTCTTTCTTTCTTCCTTCCTTTCTTTTCTTTCATTCTTTCTGTCTTCCTTTGTCTCTTTCTTCCCTCCCTCTCTCCCTCCTTCCCTCCCTCCCTCCTTTCTTCCTTTCCTTCCTTCCTTTCTTGAGCTAGGCTCTCATGTAGCCCAGGCTAAAATGACATTGAAATGCTGATCCTCTTGCCGCCTCCTCCAGAGGGTTGGGGTGACAGGTTTGCCCCACCACACTCAGTTTGGTCTGGATTCTTTACAGGATTGCTGTGTTACAGGAGAGAATTACAGCTCAGCCTACATCCTCACCTATCATTTGCAGACTGTGTATTTATGAATTCGCTGCTTCCTAATTTTTGTTTACAAGCTATGGATCCGTACTGTCAGTGCCTTCACCTTCATGTGTGGACATGCACAGAGCTCAGTATAATTTGAGCTACTGGGCAAGCATGGTCTCAGCTAAAGTGGGACAAAGTGACACTTTCAGCTCTCCTCCTGCAAACGGGAGTTCTTTTTTTGTAATTTATTTAGTGCCATATCCTTTTATTTTACTGTCTCTGTGCGCAGTTATCGGGCAGTCTTGCTTTTTAAAATGCTCCAGTCCCAGGGCTGACCTACTGTCACTGGCGCCTGGGCACAAGAAAGCTGCAGCGCGTTTAGAGGACGGAGTCGTTGTGGTGACGCTTTCTTCAGGCAAAAGCTTCCGAGCTCTTTGCTGGGCATTCAGGGTTGATGAACAGACACTGTTTCTTAAAGCTACCTTTAAAACATAAACCAAGATTTTGTATTCATTGACAAAAATGCTATAATCAAATGCTCCCGGAAACCCAACCCTGCATCTTCTCTAGGATTGATGATTTGGTACCTGCTAATCTCATGACATTGGTGGCTTTCTAGAGCAGAACTGCCTCAAATAACAAGAATCAACCATGTAGTGATGTATTAAGGGGCGGTGGGGGGATTCTGAGGCACGCATTTTTGGGCCATGTTGTGTTAATGTCACAGAGTGCATTTACACAAACTAAGATGTTGCTGGGTGACAGAATCTAAGGGCCTATCAACACATGTATGTCTTTTCCCATTGACCAAAACATCATTCTGCAGCTCACGATTGTGCTAGAAGTACCTACAGGCTCTTACTGGAAGGAGAAGTTTGTGAATCTTTTACCTCTTCCTCCCTCGGTTGGCCTGGAAGCCATACTGTTTTTGAACTAGAAGAAGTTTGTTAGTTGGCAAGGTAATGCAAATGTCTAGTACCCTCTTCATAGGGATGACTGAAATGTCCTTCTTTCAACGGCAGGAATTCCTCACCCCCCTGACTGGAAACCCTTGCCTTAAGGTTGAGGTCTTACAGACAATTTGCTCTATTATTTCATGGAAATTGTTTTTCAACCCATGCTCTGGCCAAGTGGTAAAATGGGACTTCATGATGAACTTTATTCACAGGCAGCTTAGAAAGGGATCAAGTTGGTCACTAAGGTTCCTTTGTTTAAACTACAAGCATAGAATCTTAGACTGGGGAGAGATTTATTCTTAACCTGGAAATGTCGGTGTATACGAGCTAGAAATAGATCCATTGGATTCAGGAAGATTGACTGCAATGACAGCTTAGTAAGGATGGCTTGGCTTCTTGGGGAGCCAGGGCCATAAAAACAAAACCCCATCTGACAGGAAGGAGAGAGCAAGATAACCCCTCTAATGATGTTCCAGAATGTCTCATTCACAGTGCACAGATACATATCTAGTGGGACCAACACTGGGTGTCGGAAGATGGCCGATGGTTTAGATCAGGAAACTGGCCATGTGCTAAGGCTCTCATGGTATGTTCTAGGTTTCCTTTCAAATGACTTTTCTTCTTTGGGGCATGGGGTGGAACCCCTTGAGGTTCCTGAGAGAAGTGCAGTTTCTTCCTAAGCTCTATGGGCTGTAGATGAGAAATGGGGCTCGAGTGTTTCTCCCTGCCTGGATGTGTTCCCAGAGTCTGCTACATCATGGCCTTACCTCATCAGCATTACCACTGCCTTTTAACCATGCGCTGCTTTCTGTGGCTTTTTCTGATTTAGCATCAGGTTTTTGTCCGACATGGAAATGCTCTGATAAGAGGGAGTCTGGGTCCTAATATTGCGGGGTGGGGGTGGAGGGTATAAGTGTGTGCATGCAGCGTGGATGTGCATGCATGTGTCCATGTGTACACACATGAGACTGTAGCAGGACACCCTTGCAAACCCCAGAGCCTTTAGGAGTTACCTTTTCAGGCCTCTCTGCCTGGAGTCTAGTACATGAAGACACACACTGGGGGACTCCCTCTGGCAATGCAAAGCCATATCACTCCTTCTTCAAAAAGCAGCGTCCCCTAGGCCCCTAGGCTCACCCTCCACATCTGGTGAGTTCCTGACTCTCCAGAAAGAGCAGCTTTCCTTCTGCATGCTCTGGAGTCATGCACCCTTTAAGCTACTACCATGCTACTCTCTGTCTTCCACTCACTGTCTCTAAAGCTTCCTGAAATGCCTTCTTTCCCCAAATCTGGATCTCTCTCTCTCTATTTTCAGGTCTCTTTTTGATGAAAACCCTTTGTGGTAGTTTGAATGTAACTGCCCCCTCTCCCACCCCCCAGCCATGAGTTAATAAGGAGTGGCACTATTAGGAGGTGTGACTTTGTTGGAATAGATATCACCTTGTTGGAGAAAGTGTGTCCCTGTGAGGGCAGGCTTTGAGGTCTCCTGTGTTCAAGCTACTCCCAGTGTCACAGTCCACTTCCTGATGTCTTTTCTCAAGATGTAGCCAGCAGCACGTCTGCCTGCACACCACCATGCTCCCTGCCGTAAACATAATGGACTGAACCTTTGAAACTGTAAGCCACCCCAATTAAATGTTTTTCATTATGAGAGTTCTGTGGACATAGCGTCTCTTCACAGCAGTGGAAACCCTAACTAAGACACCCTTTGAAGCCTTCTCATCATTTTCAGAGCCAGGGATGAGTAATCATGTGTACCACACAATGTTCTTCAGGATTTTTGTCTCTTACATGTCTGTCTAATATCCCTCTTCTGTGTGTGCTTAGGGGCAGAACCCAGGGCTTTGCAAAAGCTAAACACGTGCTCTGCCTCCACCCCCAACACTTTCTTTTTCTTGATCCCCGAGTATTTGTGGATGATCTGACTGGGATCCACACTATCTAATCCATGGTTCAGGGGGTTGAGGTGTTAAATTGACTCAGGGTGTTGATAGGCTGACAAGCTTCAGGAAGAGGTGTGGGTGACAATGTTTATTTACACAGATATAGGAGGGAAATGGTTCATTGGCCTTTTCTGTTCCTAACTCAGCTTTCCTCTTTTCTTCTTGTTCTTTTTTGAATGGCATGACGTCACCCACTCGCTGGTTTTATATAGCTCTCACTGAAGTAGAACTCAACGGAAATTGTGCCTATTAATTAGAAACCCAGAATGTGGGCAGTTTGGAACTGCTAATTAAAACTTACCAATTGAATTTTATTCACAGTTTTTAGACCTTTTTCTTTTCTTGAACCTAGAACTTTGCTCTTCAGAGAGGATGGCTTTTAAAAAAGCATCTCCTGTGAAAACAGTTCCTTTTATCTCCTGTAAAATCTCAAGGATGGATTTTTTTTTCCTCCTTTGGGGAGGTTGTTAGTGAGAGACAAAATGGCTCAGGTGCCTTCCACTCTGCCCTCTAATGACTGCTGCCTGCCATCCTCACCAGCCTCACCAGAATGGATGGATGATTAGTCAGGGCCTGGAGATGCCTTCCTTTCCAGGTTGGCCACAAAGAGACTATCTGAATATCTAGGTTGTGTGGGGACATTAGTGACCTCCGAGGGGGTGGGGTATGCTCTGTCCATCATCATAGTCACCTGTAGGGAACCAAACAAAACTAGGAGGGTAGAGGACAAAAGTCTGAAGGCATGGAATCTATCCGCTAGTCTTCTCTCTGTCTGGAATCCTCTGCAGAAGCCATCAATGCTGAAGCTTGCTCAGGAGTGTGACTTTCTGGGCCCAGTGCCAAAGACTCACACAGGCCTCTCTGTTCAGCACAGACTGCATCTCAACCTGACTTTTTCTTTTTTTTTTTAGGTGGCCCAGCAGGGATCCCCTTGTGACTGGAATCAGAGTTTGCACAGACTCCTAAGAGGTAGGCCTATATGAGGGTTGGGTGATGTCTCCAACAACTGGTCTCATTGTATCCTGGCCTGCGGGAGGAGAAAGAAAGGTTCTTGTGGCTGTGGCTGTTTGGCTCTACTGAGCCAGGCAAGGCCATGTGTTGCGCATGTGCTTGGGGCTGTGGCTGAGGCCACGGCTGGCCGTGTGCTTTGTGTTTCCTTTCCTTTTCAAAAGGTAGTTGATTCATGCAAAATGCTTAACAATGCCTGCCATGCGCAGCGCGGGGGATCGGCTCCCCTTTGATGTGCAGGGTCTTTTTGGAGGTTCCAAAAAACCAGTTCAAAAGGTTTACTTTGGACACCACACCTCCAGCATATGTGAACAGCAAGGCTAGGCTCCCCAGGCGACTTGCCGGGGGAAAACATCTTGTGCTGGCTTCTTCCCTTCTGTTTTGTCTTGTGCTGACCACAGGATTTCAGATTTCACACTGTCCTGGTGGTGAAAGGAAGGGATTAAGAGAAGGAAAATGGCCAGCCCGGAGCTGAGCTTTTTTTAGGTGTCCGGGGAAACAAGGACACACACCCTTTAAGTCTTGTTGGACGGTCAGATGGCCAGGGTGAGGCCGAGGCAGGGGACTTGCCAGCCACGAGGTGTTTTCCCTGCTGGTGCCTCTGAGCTGATAGAGCCACCTGGGAGAGATTGAAGAGGAGCCATCTGGTCACCAGGGTGGGTCCCACTGTAGCTGTCCCTGGATTTGTTTTCAGGTTGTTGGGACGTTGCTGTCATCTTTCTTGCTTTTCTCACACAGGATAGGACTTAAGGATGGCTGAGCAATGATGGGGATTTTGGAGAAATGTCATGAGGAAGGTTGGCACTCGGAGGAGAACCGTTTACCATACTTCTCTGTTCTGAGTTTCCTGTCCTGCCCCGTCCTCTGGGGATGGGCTCTGGAAGTCTGTACCTCACCCCCCCCACCCCCCCGGTTTGCTCACAGACAAGATTTTTGAGAGAAAGCATCTCAGAACCTGTCTTATTATGTATGCCCCCAGCCATGGCCATGGTCAGGGGCTCAGGGAAGGCGTGTTTTCTTTCTTTTCTTTCTCTCAGGAGCTCTCTGAATTCCTTGTTCTTCCGTGGGCTAAGGTGAATGCTTCCTTTGTGACTAAACTCCTTTGTAACAGTGAGTGGGGAACTGGTGGGACCCAGATACCCCAATCCCTCTCTGTGTTAGCAAAAAGTGAAGGGATAACCCGGCTGGCCGCCTGGGCACAGGGAACAGTCTGGACCATTTGCTAGCACAGGTATACCAGAGCGTAATCTCTGGAGAAGGGAGGAGACGTGGAGGCCCCACGGTCTTGCCATCTGCTCCCTTGGAGCTAGATTCCATTTCTCTCTTCGTACAAGGCAGGTTACTGCCCCTAGCAGCTGCCAGCCTCCTAGCCAAAGCTGGCATCTCTGAAATGCCACAAATGCTCAGTTGGCCTCCCAAGTGATTTACCACAACATATGGAAATATCCTGGCCAAGCCTATAGCTATTTGGCAGATCACAGGTATATATAAATCATGCACTAATTTTAATGCAATTTACTCCTGCTCTGCAATACTCTCTAGTTATCTATCCTTCACAGGTTTTCCTTGCAGATCTCCTTGACCCTGTCCACAGAGGCTCACCCTCCAGTTTAGACAGAGGCTAATCCTTATGTGCCCACTGAGGCTCTGTGACGCTGCGCCTTCTCCAGCATTCTGCTCACAGGAGAGCATAGTGAATTATTATTTTCCTTCCTGACTTGACATCCTTGTGGATCCCTGGTTTCAGAACAGTCCCAAGTGTGCCCTTCACTTCATGCTGTGTCTTTGCCAATTTCTGAATTCTGCCCTGAAGAGAAGGCAGGGTTCTGAGCTGGGAGCATTGTCTTTACATATCATAGACCACAGCCCTTCTTCTCTGACCTATTTCTCTTTCTCCCTCTCCCTCCCTCTCCCTCCTTTCTTCTCCCCATTTCTTTCTTGATACAATGTCATGTAGGCAGTGGATATAGCCAAGGCTGACCTTGAACTTGCAGTTCCCCTGTGTCTACTACCAAGATGCTGGACTTAAGGGTGAGCACTACTACCCTAGGTTTATGTGTTGCTGGGGCTGGAAGCTGGGGCTTCATGCATGCTAGGAAGCATTCTGTTAACTGAGCTGCATTCCCAGCCCTAGGTTTTTGTTTTCATTCTAGAACACATGGCAGCAGTTCGTTCCTGTGGGAGTTAACAGTTAGTGATTTGTCACTTTGGGGTAAGCAGTGTGCACTGTGTTGATTGTCCTTTATCAAGGACTTGGGGACGTCCTCCACCCTGCTCCAATTTTACGTATGAAATTACTAGAAATCATTGCCAGGTGTAGGTGTGCACACCTGTAGTCCCACCAATTGAGAGGAGGCAGGAGGGTTGGCAATTCAAGACCAGCTCCAGCTACCTTAAGAGTTTGAAGCCACCTTGAGCTCTCTGAATCTCCATCTCATCAAACACACAAACCACAGTCAGTCTCTAAGTTAGATTGGTAGTGAGTACTCCAGCTGTAATTTAAACATAAGACATGGTCTCTTCTCTCTGTTACATGTGGTCCCCTCATAGCTAAATGGAGACCACTCTCAAATCCACATATTCTTTGGGGATTTTTGCCTGTCTTGAAACTTAACTAGCTTGGAGATGTAATTAATCTGAAGTGATAGGTGGGACTCCACGTCATGGGTGTGTTTTCTTTAATGTTGGCCACTATTATAGACACAGATTATTCTCCACTTTAGCAAACAGTAAACCAATTGACTAATTTGAAGAACCAATTCTAGGCTCTTTAACCAATGCTATATAATTAGAATCAATCTATATTTATCAATGCCCTTCCTTAGTTTGTTTGGGCTTTTTAGCTTTGGTTCTTGGACATCCTTGACCAAGGTTTTTCAGATTCCTCTTACCAGTTCCTAGAAGGCATTTAGCATGAAATCCTCATGGCCAAGACAATAACGCATAATTTGTTTCATGGAGGTGGGTTAGCCCTCTTCCGTAAATTCTAGGACTAGAGACAGGGATGCCTGTTGGAATTGTTAGGGAGCCTAAGTCTTACAGGGTCAAAGAGGTTAAATGGTATATCAGGGTCCAAAATTGGAAACTAAAATGAAAGGGAAGTGACTTGACCAAGGGAGAACATATTTGAATGCCATCAAATCTTGTCTCCAATTGGAAGGTTCTGGAGCCAGGGCAGTTACTGATGAAGATTAAGAAGGAAGAGTGTCTGAGTGAGCATCGAGAGCACTGATGTGGGGGTTAGCAGTGTGCCAGCTGGTTTGCAGCATTTCTCCGTGTGTCTGTTCTTCACGGTTTGAGGGCTAGAGGTACTATACCTCAGTACCAGACACAGCACCTTGAGTGAAGCTGGTATTCAGAAATATGAACTGTTTATTAAATCAACTGATGTGTAGTTAACACTGAAATGAACAAAAGCCTTAAATAATCCATGGCTGAGGTGTACCCCCTACTATCAGTCCTCTTAACTGGAAAGCCCTGAACCCCTGTATTTGGTAGGGCACAGACTGAGATATTAAAACAGAAAAATCCCCAAAGACACCAATGGAGAGAGGATAGAAATTTCCCATTCTTTTAGGTAGCAGTCCAGAGATCAGGGAGGCTGGACTGGGACCAAGGCAGTCACTGCAGGTACAGTCCATGTGACTTTTCCATGGGACACTGACTTCAAAGTCGTATTGAGCCTTGGACTCACATTGCATTGGCTACAACTGGGTCACAGCCAGACTGAAAGGGAAGCCGGAAAATGAAGTCTCACGTGCCAGGGGTTCCATTATTAAAAATGTGGAGGACACAAACTTGTAAGTAAGTGACCTCCAATAGAGCCCGTAAACTAGAGTTTTGCTGTGAGCCTCCCCTTAATCTTAATCATTTGTAAACAGATCTTGAGAGGAGCCAGACTTCTACTAGGCCAAGAGTGGACTTTGGCTTGCTGTGGCAATATGGCTTCATTTGTAATTTCCATAGTTCTGTGACTATCAGGGATCTTTTATTTTCACAAGCTAGCCAGTTTTGCTTTTTGGAAATATATGTAAGGTATCTGTTCTTTATAAATCCAATGGCGATTTATAAAAAAAAAAAAGTACACTGTCAAGTGAACCCTTACATGTCCCAGAAAGGCTGACACAATAGCACAAAGATGAAGAACCTGAATGGGATGCAGGGGCGAGTGGAAGGAAGTCTACGAGGGCAGAACTAGCAACCAGGCTCCATGTTTACCGTTGCCCATTCCTCTGTGGGTCAGCAATGTGGTTGCCACTAAAGTATTGACTTCTGTTGTGTTTCAGCTCTCTCCCCTGGGAAAGGTGGGTAATCTTATCCCAGGTAAATGTCCCTTTATAGGTTTGCTCCTGAGAATAAGGAGGCTGTAGGGATGGGACTTCCTGTGCAGGCTCTAGTTTGTAGGAGTTGCTTGGTGACACTGCACCCGCTCTCTCCTCTCCTGTCCTTTGCAAATCAGGATCGATTCGTGTCTAGCATCCATCCTGTGTCTTAGCTATGTGTCTGCTGCTGTGATACACACCATCACCCAAAGGAGCTTGGCGAGAGAAGGGTGTGTTCCACTCCCTCTTCCACAGCACAGAACATCATCAAAGAAACTCGAGGCAGGAACTCGAGGCAGGAACGGAAGCAAAGGCCGTGGAGGAGCATTACTTACTGGCTTGCCCACTGTGGTTGTTTCTGCCTGTTTCCTTATACCATCCTGGGCTGCCTGACCAGGGATGGGACCACCAACTGTGAGCTGGGCCCTCCCATGTGAGTCATCAATCAAGAAAATGCCCACAGACTTGCCTACCGGCCAATCACAAGGAAGCATTTTCTCCATAAGAATTCTTCTTCCCAGGTAAGTCTAGGTTTGTGTCAAGTTGACCAACACTAGTTGGCACATCCTATAAGTAAGTGGAGTGACTCTCTTAAGGCATTTCCTGTTGTGCGTGTTCCTAACCTGGACATACAGTCTTTCATAAGTAACTAAAGGAAGCAACACTTTAGCTTTAGCCAAAGGGCGGTTACCCAGCCAGTCAGAGGCTCTGGGCACAAGGCTTAGGCAACTGACCACACCAGAGAATTACAGCTCTGAATCCACCTACCAGGGGCCTGGCCCTGTAGAGCTGGGTGGGCAGGAGAGAAGGCAATCTACAGGTAGCTGAGGAGCTAGAAAAACAATGTCCTAAGGCCCAGGCAATCTGTGTGAATAGACCAAGAATATCAGGGAGCAGTATGTGCGTATGTGAGTATGGGTGTGCATATGTGCACGTACATGTGCGTGTGTGTGTGTCTACTAGAAACTGGAAACGGATCCACCTGGTGAAGGCTGGAGGACATGGTGCCTGGGGGCAGCAAGATTGGTTTTCTCATCTGTCCCTTGGCTTCTGCAGCAAATGGAGAGTTCAGCCTGGCTCAGATTCCAGAGTAGCCCATCAATGAGGAAAGACAGAATGAACAGACTCCAGGGAAGCTGGACAGCACCCTCCCCCTCCAAGGATGCAGTCTCTAGGCTGAACAGGTTCCTAGGTCATGTGAGGGAACCTGGAGGGGTTTAGACAGAGGGAGATGGTAGATTTGCTCCAAGGTGCCGGCTGTCCCTGCTAGTAGTAAATCCCCTCGTTCGTGATACAGGAAATGTTTGCTTCTAAACTGATGTGTTGACTGACAGAGGAGAAGGCTGGAGGGGCTGGCTTTGAAAACTAGTCACTGGAGCCTGTTCTTCCCTGGAGGCAGCCTTAGAAGCATAAGTCCTGCTTCTTTCTTCAGTTCCTTCTCTTCAGCCTCCCTCTTCTCCCTCCTCTCTCTCCTCTCCTTCCTGCCCTCTCCCTCCTGCCCTCCCCCCTTCCCTCCTCCCCCTCCTTCCCCCCCTTTCCTTCTAACAGACATTCATTTAACTGATTGATTACTTGCCAGGTAGGAACCTAGGAGTTGGAAAAAACAAGGGATGACCAAAGATTACAATCCTAACTGGGGAGACAATTAACTGCCAGTTGCTGGCTAAAATCTGTCTTTGTTCTCTCAAGGTCAAGGCCATGCCTGATTTCCCCTTGCTGGGTCTGTACCAGGGAAGCCCTAAGTGGCATTCCTTGGTGATCTACAAAGCGATAGGCTCCAAAATGTGCCAAGGGAACAGGGCAGTGACTCTTGCACACTCTTATTAGAAAACCACTTGTGACCTTACAGCCACCACAGCACACAGCTATCTACCCAGAACTTGACGTCATTTCCCTTGGAGGCATATTAGAGACAGATGCAGTTAGATGGTGACGTCTCCTGAAGTACGGAGGCAAACTGTAGGAGAGCAAAAGAATTTTCACCCCAGAGACCTGGAGTGAATATGATTGGTTGTTGAGCAACTTAGTCCTTTTTAAAAGACTTGTTTTTACTATTTTTAATTAAAGGTGAGTGTGTTTGTCTGTGTGTGGATATGTATGTGCACATGATATAGGTGCCCAAGGAGGCCAGTGGCACAGGATCACCTGAAGGTATAGATGGCTGTGAGCTGCCTGGCTTGGGCGCTGGGAACCAAACTGTGGTCCACTGTAAGAAGACCATGTGCTCATAACCGTTGAGCCATCTCTCCAGTCTCTCCTGAGCATCCTGTGGGACGGGCACAGCATCGTGCGGTTCCAAAGCCTAAGAAGACCTGTCAATCTTTTGAGCTTCACAATGATGCTTCCACCCATTAAAAATCACTTCATGAACAGTTTCAGAAATATGCTATTTTAAAAGGTTTGTGACTCTTGAAATTTTTAAAAATTTATTATTTGGGCCAGGTGGTGGTGGCACATATCTTTAATCCCAGCACTTGGGCGGCAGAGGCAGGCAAATCTCTGTGAGTTGGAGGCCAGCCTGGTCTACCAAATGAGAGTTCCAGGACAGTCAGGGCTGTTACACAGAGAAACTCTGTCTCGAAAAAAAAAAAAAAACCAAAACAAAACAAATGAACAAACAAAACAACAACGGCCAAAAAAAATTATTATTTGGAGAGGGACATATGCCATGGTACATGTGGAGGTCAGAGGACAACTTTTTTGAGTCAACTCTCTTTCCACCTTTACATGTGGTCCAGGGATAGAATTCAGGTGGTCAGGATCCATGGTAAGCACTTTAACCCACTGAGCTAACTAGCTGGCCCTAAATTTACAATTCTTAACACATATTATAAAGAGACCAAGTACTGTTGAGATTTGTTTGGGGTAGAATGGTGGAGATTTAGATTTTTATTCAGAGGAATAGGATACAAATCTCCTGTGACCATTTTGGTTTTGGTGACTAATCTATGAAATGAGGCTGGGAAGGTCGCGGCAGTGCAAATGTGATAAGCGTGAACTTGCTGGGGAGGTACAAACGTGATAGGCGTGAAAATGCTTGGCTGACTCTCAAGCACTGCACAGATGCCTGATTGTATCGTGGCTTGTTATTACTCAAGTGTCGGTTTGCTTTTAAGTGACTTTCGATGGCCTGGCATAAACTTGGGAGCTTTGAAGACCACATAAAGTACGTAAAACCGTAAAAGTTAGTGTTTATTTGTATGTTTTATTTTTTTTCTTCCTGGCATACTCCTGACCATCATGCAGTAGAGATAACTTTAGCCGGTAGGCAAGGCCATGAAGGAAGGAGACCAATTGAGTGACAGCTAATTCTGCCTTAACAATTATGGAGCTGTTGATACTCCACAGTAAATACAAGGGCAGGCCCCAAGGTCTGGGATTCCAGCCAGTACCTGCCTGCTCCTATCAGCTCTCAGGGGTTGTGGGAAATGCTGAAGAGCACAGAAAGTGGAAACTTCACTGAAAAGGCCTTTGCGATGCAGCTTCCACAAGGTCCTCACGCACAGTGGAGGGCTATCTGTGGCGATGCAGCTGTTTTGGGGTCACCCAACTCTGCCAGTTACTCCTCACCCATGCTCCTGCAAAGAAGGCCAAAAATGCATCAGTTTCACCAAGGTAGACATGGATGGAATCCTTCCTTTGGCCTGTCTGGACAGACACTGTTCATATCTCCCCAGGAGAAGTGACGTAAACGTTTCCGTGCTGTTTTTCATGTAATAATTTTCTAAAGTGTGGCATTTTCTTCAGTCATGTTTTCAGGGTTTATTTTCTTTTCCAAGTCATGAGATTTATGCAGTAATTTGGTGTGAAAAAGTACACATTTAAAAAATGTTTTACATTTATTTGTGTATGTGTGTGTGTGTCCATGTCACGGCACGTGTGTGGAGGTCAGATTATGGCTCCTGGGAGTCAATTGTCAATTCTCTCCTTCTACCACTTAGGTTCTAAGAAGCAAACTCAGGTTGTTCGCTATGCCAGCGAGCATCTCTGTCCTCTACACCATCTGGCCCATCCAGAAGACGATTTCTTTGTATTGTTATTAGTTATATGTAGGTGTGTGTGTCTGCATGTGAGTATGGGCATGCGGGTACAGGTGCCTGAGGAGGCTCCCCTGCAGCTGGAGTTAGGGATTGATGGGAACCTCCCAACGTGAGTGCTGGGAGCTGAACTCTTTGCGGTCTACCCCTTCTAGAAAGTATTATGGGTTAGAGACCAATGATTTATACCTTGCCAGGTAGAAAGCTGTGCCTGAGGAACCAGAGGGGCACTCTCCCTGCCACAAAAGGCCCATTTTCACATCTTAAGTAATACCTGGTTTGTCTCCAAAGACTTGACCCACTGAAGTAAACAAAACAAATGAGCTCTAAACACTTGTAAATTAGCCTGTTCTGATGATGAAAGGTGATGGCAGAGGGATTGCTAGGAGCTGTAGATCTTTCTGCATGGGCTTTGGGTTTTTTGGGGGAGTTGGGAGGCAAGAGAATCATTCTGTTTAGAGTCTGGATAGCAACCCTACTCCCATTTCGATGCCAAAAGCTATAGTTTAACAGTTGGGTTCTTTAAGGCTCTGACAGAGTGCTGAAGCCCACCTGCTGAGCCCCGGCTATCAAAATGAGGCAAGAAGGGAGGGAAGGCACTAAGAGTGTCCAGAAGGAAGGGCTGTTCTTGCCCTTGGCACTATTCCTGCTGGTGCAGAGTAGATAACCCGATAGGCTTAGGGCCTCTGGGCAAGCTTAAGTCTAGCCACAGCCCAGGTGTTTGGTTTATAACTCTGTCGGTAAAGCCAAACCACATGCACTTGGTTCTGAGAAAACCAACTAATAATGTAAGAGGTAATTCCAGGAGAAAGACTAACTGGCAGTTTTCTAGCAGCTGGAAAGTCTGAGCAAGCTTCTTACTGCTCTGCTCCCTGCCCTCTGACTTGCTTGCACTGGGCTCTGCCTGTCTTTTACCCTGTTACAAAGACAGACGCCCTCTGGCTCTAAGCTTACCCCATCCAAAACCTGATAAACATGTATTCAATTTACTCCTTCCCTCTCTCCTTCCATCTTTCCCTCTTTTCCTCCCTCCCACCTCTCCTTCCTCCTTTCCACTCTCCCTTCCTTCTTTCCTTTCCTCCCTGCTTCTCTCTGGCCCTTCCACAAAATCTCTAGTAGCCACCCGCTGGTCTCTAGATCAGTAGACAGGGAAGGGTGAATTTGATTTTCTAATCCTTCTGCCTTCACCTCCCAAGTGACAGGATTACAGGCATATACCTGTAGCTGGCTTCATGCCATGCTGGGAGTTATACCCTGTAGTGGCATTTCATTTGTAGTTTAATAAGTAAAGCTTGCCTGATCAGAAAAGTAAAACAGTCACACTGGCCCGCCTTACAGACCAGGAAACAATGACACAACCTTTAATCCTAGGAGCAACACTAGTTTGCCAGAGAAACCAGGTGGGAAGTAGTAGTGCGTGGCCTTAATTCCAGAACTAGAGAGGAATATAAAACGGAAGGAGACAGCTCCCCGGCTCAGTCTCATTCTGAGGTTTCCTGGAGGCGTGATCACCATGTTTGGGCTGAGGTTGAGGTAAGAGCTGAGGCTGGCTGCTTTGCTTTTCTGGTCTTCAGGCTGAACCCCATTATCTGTCACTGAGTTTTTATTAATCATGCTTCAGTACCCAGAGCTTCCTGAATGTTGGGGAAGCACTCTAACAATTGACCCACATCCCCAATTTATATATACCTATTTCTGGAAAATGCAATCAGTGTATTTATGATAAAGTTTGGCGAAGGCTGGCAAAATCCACCTCTGACATCTTTTGCCGACAAATACGATTTTCCCCTATCACTTGTACCCAGAGGTCTCCTGTAGCAGGTAGAATTGAGAATGGACCTAAGGGAACTCCCCCTTTTTGTTATTTTATTTTGTGTTGACAGAGTTTTGATAAGTAGCCCAGACTAGCCTCGAACTTGCAAACTTCTTACCTCAGCCTCCTGTATACTGGTACTCTAGGCAGGAGCTGCCATGCCTGGCTTGCTTTCTTCTCTCTTAAAAATGGGAAGTGTTGGGGTTAGGGGAGGTGTCACTGCAGAGTGACTTGCCAGAACCATAGCTGGTCATTGACTAAGAGGGCAGAACTCTGCCCTGTTTCTGGTGTGAATACCTCCCCGGTGTAGTCCCAGGAAGTGATGTGGGTAACGACCCTGGAGCCCACACTAGCGCTACTTCCTGGCCCTGCCTCCCCAAGGTCATGGCTCTGGGATCATGGCTGTTGTCTCCTCTGCCCTTTTAGGGACTATCGCTGCTGTGGTTTTAATGCTTATACCTCTTGGGGCATAAATTTATATTATTTATTGACTACTTCATCGAATGTGTTTTGTTGTTGCAGCGGGAATGGACTAAGGTTTGTGTTAGTCAGCTTTCTGCTGCTGTGACAAGATACCCAAGCTATACAACCAAAAGGAAGAAAGGTTTCAGTCCCTGGTCACGTGTCTAGCTTTCTTTAGGCCTGTGGTATTTTATCATATGATAAGAGTGGTTGTGGGAGCCCAGAAGTGAATGATTGAGCAAAGAGAAGCAATGGTCTCAATATCCCCTGTAAGGGTACCTTCCCCATCACCCAACTTCCTTCCACTGGAGTTGAACTCTAAATAGTTTCTGACAAACCCCAATAGCAACATCACTTGGGGACCAAGTTGTTACCCTGTGAGCCTTTGAGAGACATTTAAGATACAGACTAAAGCATTTGTTTCCTCAGAATAAGAATCAGATACAGATGTGCGAGGTTGCCCTGATATTCATTTAAAATAACAGAAGGGGCATCTGTTATCATTGTGAAGTGTTTAGCTGGTGGAAAATGCAATGTTGTAAATAGCGACCACATAATAGCATCACACTACTTTTTGTTTGGCCTGGCACGCCTTCTTCCCTAGGTTGGCCTTAATTAATTTCAGGTGTATGATTAATATGCTAATGACGCTCTCAATCAGCCCTGGGCATCTCACTGTTCTACCATGTCTTGACCGCTGACTGTGCTTTGAACTGGAGCTCAGCGGGGCTTTTGTGAAGATGACCTGTCTATCACATTTCTAAAAGCCCCTCTGCAATAAGAGAGAAGCCAGAGAGACGGATGGTAATTGCTGCAAATCGGTTCCAGGGATCCCTCAATGGGAAGCTCTGCCAGGGCCCAGAGGACGGCTCTGATCACAAAGCTCCAGAAGTGTGTGACCTCCCAGGAACCTTCTCAGGCATTGTTCAAAATGAGAAGAAACATGCTCTGAGTCAGAATCATGGATGATCTTAGGAAGGAGTATGGGCGAACCGTGAACCTTGGCAGAGTAGCTCATTGTGGCCTTTGTGACCAAGGACAATACGCATTTGCTAAACAGGCAAACGTTCAGTCAACATGTCTTCCTTGGCCCGTCTGGCTAGGGCCTCAGCGTTTCCTTAAAATTTCTCCTCTTCTGATCCATGTGGCTACCTGCTAACTACACAGCTATAGCCAAAACCGAATGAGCAAATGCAGAAAAGCTTTCTTTCAAGAATGTCTTGGGCTGGGGATATGTGTAGGGTAGAGTGCTCGCTTGACAAGAATGTCTTGGATTAAGTCCTTTAGCACTGCGTAAAACCTCACCACTCCCATAATCCTCTCACTGCTGTGGAGGGAGGAGACTCAGAAGTTCAAGATCATCCTTAGCTATGTAGGGAGTTCCAGTACAGCCTGGGCTGCATCAGATCCTGCCTTTAAAAACATAACTTACTTAACAAAGCAGTCCCTGGACTATGCTGTTATTTTGCCCTGTGAAGATTTTCTGAGTCTTTGCATTTCTGGCTTAATGGAGAATGGATCATCTTTCTAGTGTGGGGAGATACCATTGATGGGAAGCGACCATAGCTGGGGCACTAGAGAAGCCTGAAGAATTCGCATTTCATACCTGCTGCAATGTGTTCATGACCAAAGGTTACTTGCATCTCTTGATATGGAAAAATCAGCAAAAATGCTTCATGCCATTTTCCATTGCTTTTCCAAGATCACATCTGTTTGGAGCTGAACCATAGCATATGTTCTGGGGAACCTGTTTGAAATTAACTTTTATAGCTGACTTTTACAAGCAGGATCTTTTATTGTCTACAACTTGGCTGGGGTTCAGGAAGTTCCCAAGATGATTTACTGTCATTTGTGCCTATTGTAAGGTAGTTGATGGAACCGATATATTATTGAGCATATGCGGTCATTCTGGCTATAGCCCACAGGTCATCTAAGCTTTTTATCTGAAGGATTGAAGAGCTCACACTGTAGAAGGGGGGTGGGACGTTGAGTGTTTTAAGTGAAATAATTACTTGCAGGACTAAAGCATTTGTGACCAACCTATAATTCTTTTCTGTTTGCCAATACTGTAAAAGCTTGTTAGAATCTAGAATATGTTGTTTCAATAAAGATTAAGGTAATATCTCTCAAATAAATGCATTATTGCATTCTTATAATATCTGAGATGGTTAGTTCCATTTATTTGACTAAAGCATTAAGAATAAGGATCATGAATTTAAATTTCTTCCATGTTCCCTAATGCAACTCTACCCCAACATTTTTCCAAGTTAACAAGAGGGGCTCCTTTAAGGTAACATTGTTTTCATATACTGAGAGAAAATTTTGGTAAAATGGTGGTAGAAATCCTCAAAAACTTGATTTTATTGGTGGGTCAGAATTTCCATTCTCAATAGTAGCATAACACTTGATTAAATTGAAAGACAGGAAAGAAAAAAGTTAAATATAATTCTAGGATCTGCACTGACAGCATAAAAAATATCTGATCAATGGCAAACTATGACCTTTGGAGTGCCATGTGTCCTGTCTCAGCCAGAGAGCTGAGCCACTCGCATTTCCGTGAGAAAACTGATATTCAAAGATTTGGGACTTTCAGATGAACTGAACACAAAGGGAAAAGTCTGCAGACATACTAGACTGTGAACAGCCTTGAATCCAAATTTTCAGTTATAGTGTCAGTGGGAGACAAGAAAAGTTCCTAAATATTATATGTATATTCTCTACTGAGTCATTTGTAAGGTAATCTAAATTCAATGTAGGTGATAGCTTTTATTTTTGTTGTTGTTGTTGTTTTGTTTTGCAGGATCCTGCTATGTTGGCTGGCTTTGAACTCATCATCTTGCTGCCTCAGCCTCCTGAGTGCTGAAGTTAGAGGCATGTGTCACCATGATCATGTTTTTCCTTCCCTTAATATATAAAGTAACTTTTTGGAAACAGAATTTGCATCTAAGTTTGGGGATCCTATTGAGTCCTCACTAATCCCCAAGGCACCTTTTCCCTTTAAAATGGAAGTAATTTATACACGTACCACCCATCATAAGAGTTTGGGAGTCGGTGGGTAATCATTCTCTTCTCTTTTCCAGTTATGATCTTGCTGAGCCATTCAAGCTGGCTTCTAATTCACCATCGAGTTCATGTTGGTTTTGAACTATAATCCTCCCACTTTAGCTGTTCAAGTGCTGGTATAACAGGCATGTGCTACCACATGGCTTTGCTCAGATGGGAAGCTACAAACTGAACCAATGTGGCCGGGTGGTGGTGGCCCACACCTTTAACCCCAGCCCATGAGAGGCAGAAGCAGGAGGATGATCTGAATTCAAGGCCAGCCTGATCTTTGGGGTGAGTTCCAGGACAGCCAAGACTACACAGAGAAACACTATCTGAAACCCACCTCTGCCGCCCTCCCCCCACAAAAAAAGTTCAAGGTTCTCCTCAGCTTTATAGCAAGTTCAAGACAAGCTTGAACTATGTGAAATCCTGTATTAAAAAAAAATAACAAAAAAAACCCCAGCTTACATTAATCACATACGTTCTGGAATGTGTTTTTGTTCTCAAGATGGCCATAGAACAGGCTGAGTCCCAGTTGTGCAAATATCCTTGCAATATTCTGAATTCCCCTTCATCATTTTAATCTGCTGGGTTGATGATTTGACAGAGTGATATGTCTATAAACTTTAAAAATATTGTTTATATATTTGCATGTGTGTGTGTGTGCCTGCAGGAACACGCCCATGCCACAGAACATACATGGAAGTCAAGGGCAACTTGCAGGAGTCAGTTCTCTTTTGAGAGCAAACTCTGGATTCAGACTGTGGGAAAGCCTCGCCTGCTGAGTCATCTCAGTTGTCCATTAGTAAACGTTTCCCCAGATAGGTGACAGAGCTTTGAGTGATAAAATATGTGCTGTCAGTGTAGAAAAACCCCTTCGCTGAAGGCCATCAGGCCAGGCCAGTCTGATTCTGGATCTATACGGGCCAGGCAGAAAGAGATCTTTCTGTTCTTGAGGCTGTGAACCAGCAATTCAAGAGCACGTCTTCAAGCCAGATGCATCTCTTTCTGTAGAAAGGAAGTAAGCATGTTTTCAAAGGCTTCTGAAACAGCCAAATGAGAGTCGTGTTAATTTGGTGTAAAACTTCATGTGGCATATTACTAATGCCAAAGAACAAAGCACGGAGGATCTGGTGACTAATTACTAACAGCACTGTCGCGATTTTATGTAAGTGTGAACAAGAATCATATGTTTCTTATGGTTGGTCCTTGTTGACGCTCTTAGTCTCACTGGGGAAAGTGTGATAATGAGCAGCAGCGAGCGAGCTGAACACTGAGAGCCGTTGTGCACTTCCCTTTGGACAGTGTTTCGTACCCACACCCAGAGACTCTGGGGTGATGGACATTCTTGAAATGAATGCAACAGCTGAACAGTTGTATTTTAAAGTAATCTCACAGGTTTGAAGCCGGAGATCCCACAGTAACAACTAAAGGAGATGCTGCTGTGAATCGATATGACAGGAAGTGTCAGAGACAACCAAATGGAGCTACGTCCATGCCACAGGGGAGTTCCAGTTATGTAGATGCACCAGGTCTTGCTCCAGAAATAGAACAAATAATAGACCTTAGCAAACTCCATGCAGGAGAACAAGATTCCAAGAGGGGACAGGTTTTGATATTGTTTGAGACCAGAGCAGAGGCCTTGATTTTCTTTTATCTTGTGTGTGTGTATGTGAGGGGGGGGTGTTGAAGATTGAACTCAGGGTCTCATTTATGCTAGGCAAGTGCTCTATCACTGACCTACATCCCTAACCCCCTCCTTTTAAACTTAGGGATTTTGTTTTGTTTTGTTTTTACTTTTTTTATTTTGAAGGTTTCACTAATTTACCTGAGCTGTCATTGAACTTGCTCTATAGCTCAAGCAGGCCTTCAACTTTTAATCCTCTTGCCTCAACCTCTCAAGAATCTCGGGGAGGTAACACCCAAGATAAAAAAGACATGCACATGTGTGCACACACACACAGAGACACACACGCACACATACACACACTCACACACACATGTACACATGCACGTGCACATGTGCGCATGCACACACACTCATGCACAAGAATAAAAGGCTCCAGAACAAGGGCTGGTGCTTTGTATGTTTGAAATAAAATGGGAGGGTGGCAGGGCAGATGGTGTATACCTTACATTCCAGAATACTCAGAAAGCTGAAGCAGGAGGCTCTTGAATTTGAGGCTACATGGATTGTCTTAAACAAGAAACTCCAAAGACAAGATATGTTAAAGATGAAAATAGAATGATTTAAAAGAAAAAATTCATCCCAGAATCATAAAGTGTGCTTTAAGGGGATCTAACAGCATTTGTCCTATCTGTCATTTACCCGATGGGGTGCAGGGACATTAGGACCTCGCAGCTGTTTAATGGGAGGATGGGAGTTAGGTTGGCCTCCCAAGCCCTCGCCCAGTACGTGGGGAGGTCTCTCCTGATGTCACTTCCTTAAAATCTAGTTTCTCACCTTGGAGCCCATCCCCACCAAGACAGCATCTGTGGGAGTCTGACGTCATTCCTCACAAAGTCACTGCATTTAGGGCCTAGTGTGTCTCCATTTCACATACCTTCGCCTGGAGGATGCCCCAACCACCTCCTACAGCCTGCGGACTGGAATCAGAAAATCTGGTTGCGTTCTTATTCCTGTCAAGTCACTTAATCCCTTAGGTCTGTCTTCTCATTTATAAAGTTAGAAGAATGGCCGGGTGATCTCTCAGGGCGCTCTCAGCTCCGAATGGCTAAGATTCTCTTTAGACTCATTTGAAGAGCAGACAATGGAGGCTATTCCGTGGACAGGCTGGTGAAGGCCTTTTTAGATGCAAATGTGAACTGTGAATCCCAAAAGGGACTGTGGCAATGAACTGCCCCTAGTGGAGGGTCATGGACCCTGATGGATGGACAATACCAGCAGGCAATGTAGGAGAAGAACTCAGGGGTCATTGAACCAAGTGGAATTTCAATGAAGGGGATGACAAAGGAATGAGGTAAACAGAGAACCTGAGTCAAGTTTATTGAGTCCTCTGGCTGAGGTCATGATGGAAACCAGATTGTTGAGTTTCTCGAAGTGTCTGCCAATGATGTGATAGGAAAAACTGATTGGACGGTAATATAAATTTTTATAACACCAGGGAAAACAAGGTTGAATCGATGCCTTACGGCAAGTCTTCTGACTGCATGCATTTTCAGAGTGAACAAGCACTCTTGGACTGTTCCACGCTTCCATTGGCAGCAAACAATTTGGGTTAAGGTGGTCATTTGAACCAGATATGCCCTGCATAGACTCGGGTTTTTAAACACTTGATCCCTAGTTGGTGGCATTGTCTGGGGAGACAGCCTTGCTGGTGGAAGTAAGTCAAGAGCAATAGACTTTGAAAGTTCATAGCCTTACCCACTTCCAGTTTGCTCTCTCTGCTTCCTGTGTGTGGTTGGAGATGCTATCTCTCAGTTTCCGGCTCTGGCTGCTTGGCTGCCATGCCTCATCTACCATGATGGCCTCTGATCAGTCCGGAACCATATACCAAAATAAACGCTTTTTCTGTAAGTCGTTTTGGTTTTGGGACTTTACTGCAGCAGCAAAAAGTAACTAATACAGGTTATTTAAATCAGTTTTTGTTACTTCCTGAGCTGTAAATGATACACAAAGCAAAATATTCTTGGACTGAAATAAGACTAAAACACACACACACATGCACACACACACACCCATACACACTTTACAAAAATGATCTCTTTCTATGTGCAATCTCAAACAAGGTCTTGATGAAGACCTATAGGCTGTTCATATTGGTAAGGCCTTGAAATCCTTTTGAGCTGCATGGACAGACCTCAGAGGTGGGATGGATGCATATACACTACTTTGTGGTCTGCAACCATTTGCTATTTCTCTAAAAGTGATAGCTTAAACCCAGTACGCCAATGGCTCTGTTACCTGAATAGACAACGAATCCTTAGCCAGACATAGAGGCACATTCCTATAATTCAGACACTCTCAAGACTAGTGCAAAAGGATTAAGGTTAAAAGCTACTTTGATTGTGAAATAAAATGTAGCACAAATTCTAATTATTTTTAATAAAAACACAGAGTCAGATATTAGAGGGTGAGACCTGAGAGATCAGAGAAGCAGTGCAGCCACCACTAGAGAGACTTTTTACCTCTACCGAATCCTCAGACCAAAGAGCAGCCCTGTCCTCAGACTGCAATGAGCTCCTGTCTCCTCCTGCCTTATATTCCTCTCTCCATGCATCCATATTCCTCTCTGTCTCCACTTCCCGAGTCCTGGGATTAAGAGTGTGTGCCACCACTGCCTGGCCTCTAGTGGCTTAGCTCTGCACTCTGATCTTCAGACAAGCTTTATTTGTTAAAACACAGACAAAATATCACTACAGTGAAACCCTGACATCAAACAAACAGCCCCAACCTCTCCTCAAACCTTAGTAAGGCTCAATGCAGAGTAATGATTAATTGTCACTATTAACTGTTAGGAATATTTCCTAACGGAGCCTCTCTACGGGCGCAAAAAACTCCAATCAAACCAGATTAGACTGCATCAAAAATGCCCATGTTCCTTTTTCTGGTGCTTGCCTAAATACCCTGTGGGAGTGGCCCTGACCCTCCCTGGGGAGGGGTCAGTGCTTGGCAGGCTGGGAGTTGGAGTCCAAGAACTTGGCAGGTTGGGAATTGGAGTCCAGATCAGGGTAATTCCCAGGCCAGGGGCTGGGGTGACACTTCCAACTCAGTTTTACATTCCAGAATCTATGGGCATAAGGGTATTATAGGGCTAGGGTCTCATTTTTGACCAAACATTCACTTTATTTCATATCACCTCTGGAAACATCTGGAGGTGTTTCAGGTTTGAGTGTGATGGCTAATCTTGGTTGTGCTTGACACACTTGGGAAGAGGGAACTCATTGGAGGAACTGCCTCCCTCAGATTGGTCTTGACAGCTCTTGAATGATGAGGGTTGGTAATGGGAAGGTCTAGAACAGTGGGGGCAGTCCAATTCTGGGGCAAGTGGGCCTAAGCTGTGTAGGAAAGATAGCTGAGAAAACCAGAAGAAGCAGGCCAGTAAACACCATTTGTCCATTGGTTTCTTTTTAAGTTCTTGCCTAGAATTCCTGTCCTGGGTTCCATCAAAGATGGACGGTCACCTGTAGGCCACATAAACTCTTTCCTCCACAAGTTGTCTTCTGTTGGAGTTTTATCATGGTAACAGCAACCAAGGACAACAGATGATGTAAGAATCACCTTGAATTTGTGCAGATCGTCCTATGGGCTGGGTAAAAAGGAAAAAGTGAGAAAGTGGGTCAACTACTGGTACTCAACTCTCTCCTTTCTTAATGTGGACACAATGTGATTAGCTAACTCATGTTCCTGCCACCATCCTTCTGTGATGGTCTGTACTCTTCAAACTGTGAGCCCAACCAAACCTTCATTTAAGTTCCTTTGTCAAGTATTTTATAATGAAAATGGGGAAAAGTTAACCTCTGGGAGATAAGAAACTAAATGTCAGAGGGTAAAAATAGCCACTAGATGTTGGTCTAATTGTTTTTCTCCCCTTGGGTTATTCTGGTGTGAAGATGGTCTGTGAGCTGGAAAGCAAGAGTTCTGATGAAGACTCCACTGGGTCCTCCATCACTGCTTTTGCAGCTTCCCTTGTGCCTAGACTAAAGTAGGCTAAGTGAGATATATCACATTTCCTCATTTTACAGGCAGAACACAGATAATAAAATTATTCAATGGTAGCCGAGCGGTGGAAGCACATGCCTTTAATCCCAACACTTTGGAGGCAGAGGCAGGCGGATTGCTGTGAGTTTGAGGCCAGCCTGGTCTACAAGAGCTAGTTCCAGGACAGGCTCCAAAGCCACAGAGAAACTCTGTCTCGAAAAACCAAAAATAAATAAATAAATAAATAAATAAATAAATAAATAAATAAATATAACCAAAACCAAATTATTCAATGGCCTGAATCATGAACATTTATTTGTACTGGAAATGCTGAGTCCTGATTCTCACAAGAAATGACTCATAATTAATATACTGTATTTCATATATAACAAACAGGGAAACCCAGGGATGAATACTGCATAAATATTTTAAACATGCAAAAAAAATCACGAAATGTTCCCTTAGGTTTAGTTCACGCTATGCTTTTGCCTTAGATACAGCAAAGATTTTGAAATCAAAAAGATTTTCATTTTACCTTTTAGGAACACAGCATAATTTATCTGCATGGTTGCATTTTAATTAGCACTCCTATTGCCTATTTAAACATTCAAAGATATAAAACGAGCCAACCAAGTAGGAAGACATATAGCCAAGGTGTTTGCTACCATGATTGTTCCCGAGCACTGCCTTGGGATAACAACAGCAGACTCAAGCTTAATAGTCTGACCTGGTTCAAAATTAACCCATTTGTATGCATGATATTTTACATAGGGGTTAGCCTTAGTAGCAATTGTTGGTAATGATGAATCTTTGTACAGCCCTAAGGATCTCTGACATTCTTTGGAAGCAAATTAGACATTCTTAAAATTAAAAATAAACCATTTTATAGGAGACATTTTTTTCCCCTAGCAAGGCTTATGTGGTGGTTATGTGTGCAAGGCTTATGGGTAGTTATGCATGGCTGTAAAGTGGTTAGGTGATGAATGACATGCCCCATTTCCAGTGAATAATCTCAGATCAGGATACAAAGTTTCACTTGTGCGCTGGATATTGAGGGGCAAGAAGGACAGGGCCAAGGAGTCAAGGAGTCAATCCATAAGAACAGACTTAATTTTGGAGATGGGTCTCTGTTGTAGGAGGGAGGGCTGCTTCATGGTCCCCGGCTCCCGGCCTCATGCCTAGTTTAAGCCCCGAAATAACCACATGGAGATTGTATTAATTAAATTACTGCCTGGCCCATTATATCTAGCCTCTTCTTGGCCAACTCTCACTCTTGATCTAAACCATTTCTATTAATCTGTGTTCACCACGAGGTCGTGGCTTACCGGGAAAGCTTCTAATCAGCGTCAATCATGAGCAGGAGAACCATGGTGTCTGCCACACTACCTTCTTCCCAGCATTCTGTTCTGTCTACTCCACCTACCTGATTTCTGCCCTATCAAAAGGCCAAGGCAGTTTTCTTTATTCACCAATGAAAGCAACACAAATACGGAAGAACCTCCTGAACCATTTTCCCTTTTCTGTTTAAACAAAAAAGAAAGGCTTTCACTTTAACATAGTAAAATTACATATAACAAAACAGTTATCAAGCAAGGATTACAGTTACCATATTTATATCTACTTTATCTTTTATCATAACTAAGGAAAACTATAATTCTAACTATCCATTCTTCAACTCCATCAAAGACTCCAGAAGGATATGATATTATCTAAGTAAATGAGAAGTAAGCAACTTCCAAAACTCTAGAAGTGACAGAGACATCTTGCTGCCTGGACAGTCACCCAAAGTTTTTCTGTATCATTGGGGCATCCATCTTTAGCCTACAGGCCCATAGTATCCAGCAGACATTTCCATAAGGCTGGAAATTTCACAGACAGTTTAGGAACTTTCTTCTGTATCCTTCAGAATGTCTCATAACTCTTTCATGAATCAGGAACCTTGAAGGATCATCTCACCTTTAGGCAAGTTCAGCAGTCCTTTCTCAGTGGGTTCTTTGTGTCCAGTTTATGCAACAGTCCAGGCAAGAGCACTTTCTTGCCCAAATGGCTAAGGAGCCTCTTTGATGCCCATCTTCCTCTTGAAGTAGATTGGTGCTGCCAGGAGCAGACGTATCTCATTGTTATGAAAAGCCCTAAGTTATTAAAACATCTTAAATGCCATATTCCGTAGTCTTTGAAAGATATGAAGAATGTCTATCTGAAATATATCTATGCACATCTAGAAAATATAACTAACATGACTACAAACTTGACTATTATAGATGATTATCCATTAACAACCTATATTTCCTAATTATACATTGCATTTTTAAATGAACTACACAAACATAATACCTCAATCAAGATCAGAAATACATATACATATAACAAAATTGACCTTAAATTTATATCAACAAAGCAAATCCATACCAATGCAAATTATTCATATCTACATCATATCCCCCTTTAAATGTAAAAGAACATTTATAAACAATATTTGGGAATATGGGTGTAGTTTTTTTCTCTCTAAACTTCTTCCTGCTGTATGGGGGCACTGTTAATCAGACCTTTCATGGTGTATCCTGTGGGCCAGGTTCATCTCAGTTGGCAGTTGAGTGAAGTAATTTTTTGAAGGTGTTCACGGTGACCTTTCAGGAGGGCATGGTCTATCATACCATATTGGTCTAGAAGGAATCCACAGGGTCTCATCCTCTGTGAAAACAAAAGAAGAACCTCTTTTCCAAAGCATCATATACTTAGACCCAAATTCTGAAGTCAATATACCTTATAATATACATGCTGGTTTAGCTTAGCAGAACACATAATGAAATGTCTCTCTGTATTTAGTTCCTTCACAGACAAAAAACTTAAAGAAAACACAATAAAATACATAATCCAGATTCTCTGTGAATTTCCCATATTTACGTGGCTTGTTTTTTTTTTTAAATTTTTTCTAATCTATGACTATCTATACTCTGTTCAAATTCCTCACAGTGTCACAGTCTCCTTCCTGTTGCCTTCTGATCAAGATGTAGCTCGCACCATGTCTGTCTACTGCCGTGTCATGTAAGCTGCCATGCTCCCTACCATGATGACAATGGACTGAATCTCTGAAATGTAAGCTGTCATCTCCAATGTTTTCCTTTTTAAGAGTTGCCATGGTCATTGTGTCTTCATAGCATTAGAAACCCAAACTAAGACACTGTCTGTCTATCTATCTGTCTATCTATATTCCTCTATCCAGGATTTCATGCATCCCAGGCTGGCCTCTGTAGCCTGTTGGCCTGATCCATCTGTCTCCAATCTCTATCACTGGGGTTGCAGGCATGTCCCTCCACACTTTTATACAGTGATAGAGATCAAAGCTAGGGCCTTGCATGTGCTTGGTAAGTACTCTCTACCAACTTTGCATGCCCCCAGTTCTGCTCACTGCATGTCCTGCTGGCATAAAGAGGCCATGTCCAGCTATTGACCCTGCATTCTTTAAGTGTTCGCTAATATATTGCTTGTTGTTTACAAAGCCATGGAATTACCTGATGACCTAACAGTGACATGATTTGCTCGACTGCCTTGGTCAACTGAGATCGGAGTGCTTGGAATGAAATACAGAAGCCCTCCTCATAAGCCATGACGTGGTCACAAATCTCTTGGGAAAATATAACTCGCATGCTTTTCTGTAGCCCTGAAAGGAAACCCGAAGCAAGCTTAGGTGTCGAGACACAGGTGTTTACCAGCCCTGTGACTGATGTCTCACTGACTGGGAACAATTCAGTGAGTAAAACTACATCTTTGTGGCATTTGGAATCTTACATCTTTCAATGCAGGAACTATCCCTTCTTGGGAATAACAGGTGATGAGGATATGGTTTCTCAAACATAGTTCGATGGTGCTGTAGAGATGCTCAGTAGTTAAGATGGGTCCTGCTCTTGCAGAGGACCCCATCTTCAGTTCCAAGCACCCACATCTGTCAGTTTATAACCACTTGTCACTCCGGCTCCACGGGTTCCCACACTCTCTGTGGCCTCTGAGGGCAATTACGTTCGTATGCCCCGCCCCCAACACCTCCCCACAGACACACAAGCATGTACATAATTAAAAATAAAACCCTTTTAAAAAACATCTCATAATGGTCCTATTGCTCTAAACAAAAATTCAGCTCCTTATGTGAAATATCTGCAGCATTCTGGGTTCTGGGTATGGTAAACAGAGAGGCTTGACCTCTGAACTCTTAATGCCTAAACAATGCACCTTAGACTCAATAACTGACATTGCTGATGGCAGGGGCTGCATCTGATGACTTACTCGTCTTCCCCCATCAAATTCCTCATAAAAGAGAGGGAGGGGACGGACAATGAGACAGGGAGGGGGGCACCTTGGAATCTTTGTCCATTCTAGCTCTTCACTAGGGCCTGACAAATGAGAGCAAAAAAATACACTTCCTGCACTTTCTCTGAGGCCAATTAAGCCCCTCTAGTAAACAGGCCTGTGGTTACTTTTGTTTAGCGCCTCCCCCATTTGTTTAAAGCATTGAAAGTTCTACAACTGCCTTGGCCATCATTCTCCCAGAATACAACGCACACAATGGCCGAGTGACAATGGGAGAAGGAGACTGGCTGGAGTCCTTTGTGTTTCAGAAGGTGTCTGAGGGAGAATTTGCTTGGTCAAAGAAGCCCTTGTCCCACTGGGTAGGCGCTGGGACTGGCAGGTGGAGCACTTGCACCTGGTTTGAGCTGGACAGCATATTTCTGCCTTTTCAGATTGTCGTGAAGCATAAGACAGTTGTCACCCAGTTCTCATTGGCTCTTGTAGTTTTGACCTGGGCCCTATTGGAGCCTGTGCAGGGGCCTGGAACCATACTGCAGTGTCGCCAGTCTGCCCTGCAGTGCTGTCCGGGGCTTTGTTATGCTCAGCTTCTGCCTATCCTCCTCTGCGGCTGTTGCATCCCCACTCAGTACTTGGAAACAAGTCTAGAGCTTGGATGGAGGAGGATGGGGGACGTGTTTGTGAGGCCCGATATCTATCGCCATCAGTGAGCCACTGATAGTGTGGGCCTTGTCCAAAAATCCCCACTTTTTCTATTTCCTATCTTTACAGTCTCTTAAGGCCTGGGTTAGCTCACCACAAATCGCTGTGATTTCATATAGGCTCCTTCTATTATTCTGGGTTTCATTATCTTCATCAGTAAATGGCACAGTGCAGTGGTTTTTCTGAAGTGTGGTCCCCCAGCCACATCAGCAAGGTCACAGGCCTTGTTAGAGAGGTTAGTCCTTACCGGCCAACAGATACTGTGTTCCTTTAAACGAGCCCTCCATGGATGCTGACAGTAACTCAAGGTCCAGACTCCCTAAGGCAGAAGCTCTTGTGTGTTCCCTAGACTATCAGCCTTGCTAATGCCTCTTAGCTTCAGTTTAAGAAGCTGGTTCAAGCCCAAAGCCATGCACACATGGTAGCATCTTCCAGAGTGAGACCTGTCAAATGTGTCCGTGTTGAGCCTCTGCGCTCACATGCAGATGAAGAATTCTAACCGCGATGAAAGGAGGAGCAGACACACAAGAACTAGCTTGGCAGGCAAAAAGCCTCTCCGTTCAACTTCTGCCACTCTCGGGTAGAGCGGAAATGACTTCACAGGGCGACAGAAAGCTCGGCTCCTGGTGGTCCGCTCTAACAGTATCCGCTCAGAGGGGTGCATTTCCTTGCTTGCTCTGGAAGGAGGGTGGGATGTTTTTAATTCCTTTCTGGAGATCAGTCTAGGATGAAGAAGGTTCCAGAACATGAACCATGTTGTACGGCTCCCCCTGTTAAAGTGGCGTGGCCGCTGTGCTCTATCTTAGGATGGGAAAGAAGGACTCTGTTGAAGCAGGTGTCAGTTACTATAGTCAGTTTCAGACTGCGTACCTGATGTCTCCTGTCTCTTAAGAATTATTCTCTCCTTCCTGCTCACTTATCTTTTCAGACTATTAGTCTCTTGGGTTGCTCTTCTTAACCTTCCACAGCTGGGTCAAGGGCTGCGTTCTAGTGTCCCAGGGCTTACTGTTTCTTTCTTATAACCTTGCTGTCAACACGCTGTATCACATACAAAAGTCCTGTTAACAATTAATTCACAGAGTATGACTCCGTGTCCCCTGAACCCCCTCTCAGGCTAATCATCTCTTTTATTCACTCATTTATTTACATACGGATCAATAAAATATCCATACTCCAAAGAGTGGGTATTGCCCAAACATGGGATATAGTGTTGCAAGGCATCAAGAAGGGAGCCCATAGCACTCCATCCTCTAAGCCCTTGTGTACAGGGGCCTCAGCCTGTACCACACGAGGCCTCGATTGCCTCAGCTTCTGTTCCTGAACTCTGCAGTGCTGATCTTCTCAAGGCCCTTCTTTGCATTTTGGCTTTTTTGTTTCTGTTCCCACCTCTGCTTTGTCCTTACCATGTCTATGTAAGCTCTTATAGCTGCCTGTGGTCTTGCAAACAGGTATTATTTTGTGTTTTGAAACCATGTGTTTTAAATGTGTACATGGCATAGTAAAACATCTCGTTTCTAGATAGCACTAGTGGCAGGTGCCTGTTATTCTCACACTCAGGGGGTGGAGACAGGAGGGTATAAGCTTGAGGCTAGCTGAAGGTTCATGGAAAAATTCTGTCTCAAAACATAATAAATCCAAATGAAACAAACTTCTCTCGTTTATTTTATTCTGTTCAGCGTGCTGAACAACATAGCTGTTGTGTGCTGCGCATGGTTTTATATTATTCTGACATCTCTATTGCCACGCTGATGAGTACCTGGATAACCTTTACCTCTCATTGCTACAAATGCCTCCACTAACATACCTGCACAGATCCCCCCCCCCCATAAGCATTCCCATGATGACAACTCAATTTTAGGGACAAGAATCCCCATATGTTGCATTTGTGGTTAAGGGGCAGGACTACCGAGTGGGCCAAAGCATGTGTATGTATGCAACATTGGCTGAGTACTGCCAGCTTCATGTTGAGTGGCTGCTCTAGTCTTTTAAGTTGGAAGGAATTTATATTTATAATAAACATTTGAGGTTGTAGCTAGCCTGATTTGATATTGAAATATCTTCTTCTAATGTTCGGCTAGTTTTGTTTTTGATGTTTTTCATTTAAAAACAACAACGATCTTTTTATTTTATTTGTTTTTATTTCCTTCTGAAAGATCTTTAACGTGTGCGTGCGCGCGTGCGTGCGTGCGTGCGTGCGTGCGTGTGTGTGTGTGTGTGTGTGTGTGTGTGTATTCTGTTGTGTGGCACTGGGTATCAAACTCAGGGCTTTGTACATTTTAGGCAAACGGTCTACCACTTACAGAGTCCCAGCCCAGATTATTATTATTTTGTTTTTAAGGCTGAATCTCATGTAACTCAGGTTTGGCCTAGAACTAATAATGACTTTGTACCTCTACTATTCCTCTCTTCACCTTCTGAGTGCTAAGATTACAGATGGGTGCCACCAAACTGTTTACGCCATGTTGGGGCTCAAACTCAGGGCCTTACACATAGTAGGCATGCCCTTTGCCAACTGAGTGAGATTCCCTAGCCCCAGAGATTGGAATGAGATGGCTCTGGATGATCATGAGCAAAAGGGGCAGCTTTCACACTGATAGGTCTTGTTCAAGACGGCATCACACGTGTGTGGCCCTCACATGCCTGAATGGATTGAGTCTAGATGCAGAGAAACCTTTAAGATATCACCCATAAAACTTTGCCTGAGCATTAGTCTATTTGGGAAGTAGAACTACAAGCTAAGGAAGTGTTGTGATAAGCCCAATGCATACTCAGAACAAAAGAAAAGCTCTCCGGAGAAACTACTTGTGACCTTGGAGGTTGGAGCATAGGACCTGAAAAGCTGAGAGAGCCAAACTAGTTTTCCATCTGGCAGGTCTCTAAATTTTTCTTTATCAGAATTCAAGATGAGGAGACTGGAGAGATGGCTCAGCGGTGAGGAGAACTCGTTGCTCTTACAGAAGACCAGGTTTCTGTCCCCAGCACCCACCTGGTGCCTCACAGCCATCTGCATCTCCAGTTCTAGGGGATCTGACACTCTCTTATGACATCTTTCGGAGTCTGGCATGTGTGGTACACGTACATGTATGCAGACTAAATACTTACATTCATAAAATAAAATAAATAAATCTGACATAAAAATTTGAAAAGAGCCCTCTTAATGACTCCTATTTGCCAGCAGGTAACCTGTGAGACGAAACAAAGCTTCCAGGCGATGCATATATTTTTAAAAGAACATTGTGATGAGATTCTGTTATTTACACAAAACACTGGATTTTCAGTGATAGCTTCATGCCCACATATAATATGCTTCGATCACAGTCCTCCCTACCCTACCTCCTGCCCACACTGTTACCTTCTCTTTTGTTCATTGGTTTTTATTGTTCAAATCTCACGCTGTGGGATAAGAGCTTTTATGACCCAGCTTCAACAACTGTCTGCTCCTTCCAGGCTTTTCCCTCTTCTGTTGACAGGGAGCTACATTAAGCCCTATATCACAGATCCTCTCAGCATACCACTTGTGTGAAAGGCTGGTGTCGGGATGACAGGGCATCTGCCTTATGGATTTTTAGCCTTGCTGAAGACCCAGCCAAAGCTACCATCCCTCCTGTGATTTCCATCACATCCAACTTGCTACTCTTTTACTAGGCACAAGCTTTGTTTACAGCATGTATCACCGTATATTGCACTTGCTGTATATCTGTTTGTCCTGGTCTCTACTTAATTTCAAGCTTCTGGAGAAAGGAATAGGGTCGTGTTTGTTCTGTGTCACCAGCAGAATGTCAAGTATATAATGAATACTCGGCAATGTTCTCCAACATGAGAGAGGGTGGTTTCCTTACTCAGTAAAGATTGCCATCTGATAGTCTAAGTCCCTGAGCTTTTAAATTATCAAATAATTTGATGAGTAAATTCATGCTATTGTATTAGTGGTTGAGTGTATAAAATCTTCCATATGCTTCCATGTTCTTGTTTCTTCTTTTAAAGGACAGATCTGGAAACAGAGAACTCATAGTCATAGGAATGACTATATTAATGATCATATTAATGGCATGAATAGGGGAAGCAGGGGAATGCTTAGGTCAAGCAAACCTTTCAATGCCACTTCCTCCCCATTGTGATGCTTTATATCTGTTCCTCAGATCACCTTTTCTTCCAGGGTCTTGTCTTTATAGGTGTTCCAATAATTTGGGTAGATAAACAGACAGCATAAGAATCTGAGTACCTATTTTAATATGGGCCAGATTTTGTGATGGTATTATACTGATACTTGTCTCTTAACAAAATGTGCTTGATGATTTTTCTTTTATTGCTGCTGACAGTGGTAGAAAGCACATAGGAGGCACAGAAACATTGTTCTTAGGACTCTCAGTGAGTTAGCTTTTTTCCTCCTGATTTTCTTACTTAGCCCTATACACTAGTGAAAGGACCTTTACTCCACCAATACAGAAGTTAGCTGGTTGGTCGGCCCTGGACAGATGATTCTTATTTGTTGGGTCACTGGGCACTTGGGTAGCAGTCTTTCCAATCTGTCTGCTTATCCTGTTTCTCTCTTTTGTTCACCACAGCAGCTTCAGCTTCCTGTCAGGCTACCAGCCAACAAGCAGCTTCAACTGTAGCTTCCTCCTCTGACATCCTAGGGTCCAGCCTTTGGGAATTTTATTAGGGTAGGCCTAGTACTCATCTTGTCCCAGGAAATGTGGCCTGGGATATAGGACCATGTTGAACAGACGTGGCTGCTGGGAACAGGCATGTAGGACAGCTGCAGGAAGAGACTGGACACACAATGTCTCAGGCATATGCAGTGACAGGAACCTTTCCATGGGATGGGTTCCCAGGCATGTTTGTTACACTTTTAGTCAGACTAATTAGGTTCTTTACATACATAGAGATTATATTCTGCATAGATAGGTAGTCTTCAACCATGTCAAAGATCTGTAGAACATGGCATTTAAATAACTTAGGATTCTTTTGATGTGAGACACTATTTCTCCTGGCAGCACTGATGTATTCCCGAAAGAGTGTTGAGCACCAAAGACTCCACTTGGAATTTGTTTTCTTCTTGGCACAACTGGCCTTTGGTCAAGGAACTGCCCATGTTTCGACCACTGACAAAGTGCACAATGTCTGGACTGGACAAGCAGGATACAAGAAAAAAGTCTATCAAATCTTGCCAAGACAGGGTAAGATGGTTTTGAAAAATTTCCTGCCTCTGAAAATGGTCTGTCATTTACTCTAGGCCTTAGACAAAGTTGGTTGCTTCAACATTGCAAATGAGGCTTTGGGTGATTGCTCAGGCAGCCAGTTGTCTCTGTCATCTACTGCACATTTTGGAAGCTTCTTGATTGCACTTCTTGCCTACTCAAGAAATATTATCTCCTTTCTAAGTCTTTCGATGGGGTTGAAGATTGGATAGTCGTAGTTACTGTCCTCTTATGATCTGGCCAAGCCATTTCCAATACAAGACTTAGACTCCTTAAAATAGAATGTTTATTAAAACATTTAGCATATGTCCTTTGCTCAATATTGTTTATGCTGGTTGTAATTCTAACTTTATACTTGATAGTGTATATAGTTTTGTATTGGGTTTAGAACTCTCTTATTTAAACAAGAGATGATTTCTCGATCACTTTCGAGAAATACCCAATTCTTTTTCATCTTGATGCCAGAGACATAGACAGACACAGAAAGAATGAAAAAGAGGGAGACAGAGAGGAGAAGAGAGGGAGGGAGGGGGAGAAGGAAAGAAGAAGAGAGAGAGAGAGGTGAGAATAATGAGTGAGCACCCACAGTTTGGAATGTGTCATAATAGTTTGGGCTTGTTTGGAATACATGTATGTCTATAGAGTGAAGTCTGTACACATATGGGAACATGCAGAGACCTCCTAGTATAAACACACCTCTCCTGGGACCCCCGAAGGGGAGCTTTCCAGCACATACCTCCTATGAAATCCTCCCCAAGACAGCCAGTGATTTCAGGTTTGATACAATGATAACAGCCAACAAGTGTAACATCCTGGCCTCAAAGCCACTGACATGAGGCGAAAATAAGTGCTAAAAAGGCTTGACTGGGATTTTAAGGAGAGATCCCCCCTACCACTCTACCCTGGTTAACTTCTCCTGCAGGCTGGTCAAGATGCCTGCGCTTGGGAACCCAGGGAGAATGTTAACAATTCTGCTCCACCAATTAGTTGCAGGGACTTTCTTCATCCTTCTCAGCGGGGTTTTTTTTTTTTTCTTGCTGGCTGTTGGAAACAACAATATGCCTCACCCTCTGTGATGAATGCATAATGATACGTCTATCAAGGGGCTAAAAGATCCTTGGGGCTACCCGGTCTGCTCTTTGGCACATGTTGTGGAGGCTGGACCAGTCCTTAAGTGAGACAAAATAAGAAAGAGAAATGTTTTCTTCAATGCGTAAAACAAAACCTAAGGGATGCAGGATCGCTTAGGAGCAACTTGCAACACACAGCAAGCAACTCCTCTGCATCCGCTACCCTGCCATGACCTCAGTAGCTCTGCTGATCAGTTCGACAATGAGTTTTTATTATATTTACCGTAATTCTTTTTGTGGTGCTGTGGACTGAACCTGCGGCCTTGTGCATGCTAGTTCAGCACTCTACTACTGAGCTTTTGAGATGGCTCCCTTGAGAAACCAGGTTGGATGGTTTCTGTAGGATGGTCATGATTTCCCAGACCTGAATGGAAGTCATGGACGTGAACTCAACCAGTTCACATCAACATGCTACATAGCTTAATGGTAGAATGTTTGGGCAGCGTGCAACGACGTCCGGGCTTCACCCTCAGCCCCATGACAACCAACCAAACCAAATATACTCTCCAGTATATATTGAGAACTACTGTCTCCATAGTTGGGTTGGGAGAGCTGAGGACAAAGTGACCTGACATTGGTCCTCTGCATGGACTGCATAGTCTGATAGAGGTGAGAAAGGAAGGAAAGGGGAATAGGTTTATGAGAAGGCAAAGCCAGGGCTAATAAAGTTTCAAACAGCTCTTATGTATCAATGCTGCTTTAGCCGCAGCTTGGCGTGAGGGAGAAGGGGATGAGGACAGATGCAGATTTCTTCTGGTTTTTTGCCTAATTGAGTGTGATAAATGTGTTTGCCCTGGAGTGGCACACAGTGACTTAGCAGGAAGGATGTGATAAATTCTGCCATGAAAACAGGGGTAAGTAAAGGGCCCCAAAGGAGTTGGCTTTTAAGATCCAGCTGAATTTTATGGTGAACCTTTCAATGTGATGTTTTGTCTTTTCTTACCTGGGAGTGTTTGCTGCTATTGAAGTTTGTATGGGAGGCATTGGTGGAAGGAAAGGAAAAGCCAGGGAGAAAAATGTGATTGAAGATAGAGGGGCATGAAACAGCCATGAGTAAAAAAGTGTCTTCTATATGTGATGCATTTTCCAGTGTTAGAGGCCCCGATTTGTAGGCAAATATCCAAAAACTTGGTAAGACTACAGGCACTCCAGTCTGCTTGCACCTGAGTATCATGTTGATAACTTGGGTCTTGGGTGTTTAATTGTCTCGTCCCTGTCCTCTCTCAACCTGTATGTGCTAGTCTATGGGATGGGGCTCTTTTCTATGTTGGTCTTGGAATGTCAAAAGGATGGTTTGGATCCCATAGCTTCAGTACTGCTCTTTGGGTTCAAGGAGATTTCTAGAAGGGTCAGTTCTCACTGTTTCATCATATGACCCTACCTCTTAGAGGACCCCCTGGCATCCAAGCAAATCAGAACAAAACAGCCACAGACTTGGAGCTGTCTGTCCATGGGGATTGGCAGACAGAGAGCCATTTCGAGCTGCTGTGATCTGTGCTGTGGCATATAGAATCTCAACTAAACAAGAGAGAAAGATTCCATCCTGCCATCATGCCAGACCTCATTATCTTAAAAGAGGCAAGATCAAAGTCAAGTAGACTGCAGAGATGTCTTTTCTTCCTGGGAGATTCCATTGTGATGGCTCCAAGGCAGATTAACGCTTGGCTGGGAAAGAGTCTTTCTGCAATCATTAAGGGAACCAGTTGGGAGATTGCCAGAGCGCTCCTGGTAGAAGTGAAAATATTACCAGAACTGGCACCTAGTTTTCTCCTCAGTCACAAGACTAGATCTCACCCCTTTACTCATGTCCTAGAACTTCTCAACTCCAGAGCAGCTGCGCTTAGGCATTCATGAGAAGCAAGCAGGGACCTGAAGTTGAATTCCTCTTCTAGTTGGCTGAGAGGGGGTGGAATCTGCAAAGGTGGTGGTAGATGCTTTGGGTTGACTTGAAAAAGTATCTAAGGGGAAAAAGGGACAGGGGAATCAAAGAGAGTAGGAAATACAGGAGAAAGTTTCTCTCCTGGACATTTTCCCCAAAACAGCTCAGTTCAGGAAAACCTCCTTCCCTGGTTGGCAGGGAGGAATAACGAAGTTAGAGGGTATATGGTGGGTTGAATGAGAATGGTCCTCCTAAGTTCATCTGTTTTGACTCCTTGGTCACCAGTTGGTGAAACTGTTTGGAAAAGATTAGAAGGTGTGTCTCTGCTGGAGGAGATGTGTCACTGGGAGCAGGCTGGGTTTTGAGGTTCTAAAAGCCCACGCCATTCCCATTTAGCTCTCTCCGCCTCCTGCTTGTGAACCAAGATGTAAGCTCTCAACTACTGCTCCAGTGTCACACCTGGCTGCCTGCTCTCATGCTTGTTCTTATGATGGGCATGGACCCTAAGCCTCTGAAGCTGTAAGACCCAAATAAATGCTTTCTTTTGTAAGTTGCCTTGGTCGTGGTGTCTTATCTCAGCAATAGAAAATTAATTAAGAAACAAGTATAATGCTGCTGTTTCACATTGACTTCATCCAGGAAATAAAGTAATAATAAAAAAGATGTCATTACAAAGGCAGCAAAAACAGTGTAACCTGGCAATTGACTAAACAGGACTACATCAGGTTACCATGGAATAGAACTTAGTCTCTAATAAAACAATATATAAAGTGATAGCAATAAATATGCTTATTCATGAACAGTTTAATGTTATAAAGATTATGATTCTTCCCATTATATTTTCTTTTAGGTACTCAATAAAATTTTGAAAAAACGAAGATTCAGCAAAAGTCTTTAGCAAAATAGCCAAGTCAATATTAAAAAGAAAACATAAGTAAAATAAAGGGCTCCTTTGGATATTAAAATATACAACAAAGCCATAGTAACACAAGTTGCATAAAACAATTGGACAAATTAAATATCTCAAAGATAGACCAACACTTAAAAGGAACGATGCCAGAGCACCACAAATTAACCCATGACAGACAAAATGCTTGGAAGAGCAGGTATAATTCCGTTCATGTTTTTGAGTTCTCTGTCCTGCCTCTACCTTCTTGTCCCCTGGCATGTTCGCCAGATCTGGTACTGCAGACTGGAGAAACAAATTCCACCTTTGTTTGTTTGTCTTGTTGATTTATCTGAGACAGGGTCTGATGTAGTCCAGGTTGGCCTTGAATTCACTAAAGAGCTGAGCATGACCTTGAATTTCTGAGTCTCCTACCTCCATTTTACAAGGCTGGGATTATAGGCTTGTACCACAAAACCTAGTTTTATGCAGTGTCAGGAAGTGAATCTCGGGGTTTCTCCAGGCTAGGCAAACACTCTACAAACTTAGCTTCCTTCCCAATCCCAGAAATGCCACTGTTTCAATGTGGTGCCTGGACATCCAAGGGTTATGGGGACAGCAGGACAGGGATTTGTTATTCAGAGGTACTGCCCGAGAGTGTGGATTTTTCCCTCACCCTCTCCTGATGTAGCTCAGAGGTGCTCAGAAACTTGTGATGGCCCCTTTGCTTAGGTTTCTTTCTTTCTTTCTTTCTTTCTTTTTATTGTTCTTTCCCAGTCTTCCTATGCCTTCAGGAAGTACCTTCTTTCTTCCTGGAGGACATCTGAGCTGGACAGTACCAATCTCCATTCATTAGCATTTAACTCTTGTCTATAATTCTCTGTACTTCTTTTTTCCACCCCAGTCTTCCACCTCCATGCTTTTAAGTTGTATTGCAGTCTGAGGGAGATTACAACTATTGGCTTAATTGCAACAACATTCTTCAGGATTCTTTCATGATATTGAACGGTGATACCATTCTTCATGATGCTTTTGACTTTGGGAAAACAAGGCTGATTCCCCCAATGCAGTTACATCTAAAATTTCCAGGCCAAGTAACGACAGGGTATATTTAGAGACAAACAGTGGTGAGGCTGTGTGGAAATTCCACCTCAGCGGGGACCTGTCTCTCTGTTATCTGCCCTGTTGACCCTCTCCACAGTGATTTTTAGCAAAATATTACTGCTCTCTCATGTCCAGCAATTTTGTGTGTGAACATACCCAGAGAGTGTGTGTTTTGTTTCGTGTCTCCATGTTCCAAAAACATTTCACTTGAGTAACAAACAGGCCCGTTACTGGGAGGTTTCTAAAATATATCACCAATGAGACAGGCTTCACTAATGCCCTCTTGCTTTTGCTGATAGACGTTAGGATGACCTTTCACCCCCTTCAAGAGGATGTTTATAAGAACCAGATAGTGACATACATGTCAAAAAGACCTTGTTGGAGGATGCTGAGTCCAGATGGGAATGTGAATAAGTGTCTTCTTGGAAAGATGATGTTGAAAACCTGTCTTGAGGCGGTGTTACCATGGTCGGTCTTCTCCGTGTAGCGTGTACACAGCCTGTACATATGCATGTGTTGTTTCTGAGTCTTCCCTCCGGCTCCGGAAATTAGCTGAATCCCATCATCTGCAGCACAAAGGAAGGAAGGAAATGAAGAACTGTTAGGCCTGGGTATGGAGGGGTTATTTTTAGCCATGAGGAAGGAAGGTGACAGGGGCTTGCCAGTTGTGCGGTGGGGACAGAATTAGATAGGGCTCACCCTTCTTAGTCAGCTTGGGCAGAGTGGCTTAAATAGCAGGCACACATGTTTTAGAGTTCTGGGGCTAAGTAGTCAGCACCAGCATGGTCAGGTTTTGGGGAGGACCCTTTTCTGCTTCACAGATGGCCACCTTCTCACCACAGATGTGGCCTTTTCTGGCTGTGCATGCCTGGAGACAGGGAGCCAACTTCTGCCAGCTCTCATCAGAGAGCATTGTCTTAATCTATTCAGCTGCTGTAATGGTACACACCCAGCATTTGGGAGGCAGAGGGAGTTGGATCTCTGTGAGTTCAAGGCCAGCCTGGTCTACGAAGCAAGTTCTAGGACAGCCAGGGCTGTTATATAGAGAAACCCGGTGTTAGAAAACCAAAAACCAAACCAAAACAACAGCGGCAACAAAAAACCAGAATGTCTTGGATCAGATAATTTATAAACAACAGGAATTAATTGCTTAGAATTCTAGAAGCCAGTAAATCTGTAACTAAGGTGACAGTTGACTCACTATCTAGTAAGGGCTAACTCTACATCAAAGATGCATTGTTGATACAAAACACATCCCTAACCTCAAAAGAAGTTAAAAAAGGGACAAATAGAAGTAACCATAGCCGGGAACACAGAGTCAGGTTGTTCTAAATTCAACAGTCCAGAATGGTAACACTTTGATGAAGTTTTTATTGTAACAGAATAAAGTCATAAATCAACGCACTGCTAAAGTGCATTGACAGAGACGCTAGAGAGGGGGTTGCAGCAGAGGGGACGGGTGACAGCATCCTTAGCCTTTTGGCTGGTTTTGTTAATACATCCTAAGACTCTTTCCTTATTAATCACAAGGTTGTGAAGTCAGGCAGAGGTGGGCAAGCAATGGCTATAAGAGGGCTAGCGATCGCCCAAGATAAATGATAATTGGGGCTCTGGGCCTCCAACATTCTAACCACAGTCACTGAAGTCCTGGCTAAGGAGTCAGCCTAGCAGAAGCCTCCCTGCTAAATGAGGTTCTTTGCAGGAACCTTTGTGGAGAGGACCTCCTTGCTGCGTCTCCATGTCACAGAAGTAGACTACCATCTCTCTTTCTCAGCTGCTTTATAATTATAAAAGTTATGGATCCTTTCATTAGGACTCCATCTTTCTGGTCCAATTTCTCTCTCAAATGATTTTCTTTCTAATAGCAACATCTTGGGGATTAAGTTTCAAATTAGGAATTTGGGGGGATATCAACCTTGAGACCACAGCAAAAACTCATGCCGTCATGGGGAGACCTCATATTAAATCCATGAGATTCTAGAAGTCCTACCTCCAATTAGTATCTGTGATGGTTTGAATAGAAATGCCCCCCATATGCCCATATATGTAAGAAATATAGTTCAAAGGTTCCAGATGATTCCTTAAAACCACATAGGTCTCAGGGGCTGGGAATGGGACTCAGTTGATAGAGTACTTGCTTATCATGCATGTGGCCTTGGGGTTTGAAACTTAGTAGCACATGAACCAGGCTCAGTGGCCCATGCCTGTAATTCTAGCACATGGGAGGTAGAGGCAGGGGTAGCAGAAGTTTAAAGCCATCATTGGCTACATGGAAAGTTTGAGGCCAACCTATGTACACGAGAACTTGTCTCAACAACAAGAGCAACAACCCCCAAAGAAACATGTGGGTCTTTGATTTTGAACCAGGTATCTGATAGTGGGGTTTTCCAGTCACTAACTGAACAAATACATGAAAAAAAAAAACAGCCACAAATAGAAATAACTGTATTTTATTCATCAGAAAACAGTGAAGCATATTTGGGAACAGATCAGGTTGGCCTTAAACTTATGTCAATCCTCCTGCCTCATCCTCCTGAGTGTAAGGATTGCAGTTATAGACCACCATACTTGGTTTATCTTAATCATTTAATAACAAGATGTTATATGTTAATTATGATACATTCTAATATAGATTATGAGCCACACTGACTTTTGTCACTTTGTAAATTTTAGTTTTTAAATTTTTACTTATGTGCATGTGTGTTTATCTGTGCAAGTGTGTGCTGTGTATGTGCTGTGCCCAAAGATACTGGAAGAGGGGGTCAGATATCCTAGAACTGGAGTTACAGGTGGCTGTGAACCACCTGATGTGGGTGCTGGGAACCAGACTCGGGTCCCCTGCAAGAACAGCAAGCACTCTGCTGCCCCAAGTCATCTCTTCAAACCCTTTATCATTTTAATTTAAAGAAATTTAACATATTTCACCAGCTAGAAGATGATGTACCTGTCCATTTGAGCAAACCCTACTCCTCCACACCATTTTTTGTTTTATTTTGTTTTTCAAGGTAGGGTTTCTCTGTGTAGCCCTAGCTGTCCTGGAACTCACTCTGTGGACCAGGCTGGTTTCAAATTCACAGAGATCCTCCTGCTTCTGTCTCCCAAGTGCTGGGATTAAAGGCATGTGCCAACACTGTCTGGTCCCTCGTTTAAAGAAAAACAAAACCCCAAAAACCAAAACAACTGTATTTTTCCCTTCTTTTCCTGCTGATAGAAAGAATTACATAGACTTAGTCTTTGGCTAGGGCTTTGGGGTGGGGGAGCAGTCCTTTATTGTCCCTTCCAAAGTTTTAGTATAATAAGTCTAAACATGCTTACTGAATATCCATACATACACACACACTGACCAGGACCCTTTTACTGGAAATGACTTTCAATCTTTTTTCTTCAGCACAGGCTTTGGGAACAAAAGCTAACTGCCTCAGTGACGGGTATTGCTTCTCTGTGCTTGAGCTTCTCAGGAGTAGAGGAGGAGGAGGAGGAGATCCCTTACACTTAAGTCATGGACAGTGAGGCCAGCAGGCTGATGGTATAGACCCTGAGGCTTGTATCCCCTGTCAACCAGCACACCATCAGCTTAATCACTCCTCCACTCTGGGGTGCTCAGTCCCTGAGGAAGGGACAGAGATGAGGGAGGCATGTCATCCTTTTAGTAGCGGAAATGCAAAGTATGCTGTTTCCTTCCTTCATTTTACTTGGATTCATATAAGAAATTTGCAGTTACTTGTGTCTGGGTGTTCACTGTCATTCCACAGTATATCCCAAGAGGGCGAGGCCAATTCTCACCATGCTGAAAGACAAAGCAGCCAGGAGACTGGCCTGCATAGCATCCCTTCCCACATCAGGAGGTCCTGTCCAGCAGGCACAATAGGCTCTGCAGCATTAATGCTTCATTTGCCTTAAGTAGATCCAGGAATTTGCAATTTTTGAAACTAAATTCAATTAGCACCTTTGGGGGTGTTTCTTCCTTCCTTCTTTCCTTTCTTTTTTGGCCCTTCGAAATTCATTCACCCCGTTTATTTGTGGCAGGTTCTCACAAGGCTCTCCTCACCCTGTGTTTTTCTGTGGTGAGCTAAGAGGTAAAAGTAAGCCTTTTCCAGTCAGGATGCCCACAATCGCTGAAGGAAAGGGCCACATTATCCCCCTGAATGCCAGAAGACCTGAGCTGACCCCAAACTGTGCTGTGAGAGGAAACAGATGGGAAAATAAAAGATGTCCTTTTAAAAAGAAATCCTTTCTTATATCAAGAGGATTCTATAGAGAGCAGTGTGCTCCTCCCCAACTCCTAAGAATGAGGGGGTCCCAAGAAAGCCCCGCGCAGCTGATTGGCCTAAGCAAGCCTATGGAGGAACACATAGACTACATTGTAGTCTTCGGTTTGGAAAACACATTTGAAAGAACAGCCGTGAGCCAAATGTTCCCTCTCACCATCCTTTCCCTTCCCAAAGGTCGCGTTCCATGTTCATAAACTATTTTAATTCTCCGTGTTCACCAAACTTCTTCTGATGAGGCAAAACATCCAGGTCTTTAACGACTGGGTCCTGGTTCCCATCAGCCTGCACTTGATGAAGAGACAAGAGCTCACATTTGCTTGTTTTTACAGCAGGGTAGAGCTGGCCACAGAGCGGGCTCAACGTAAAGCAGATTAGACCGTCGTCAGACATCCAGAGAGTCACAATGCAGGATTCAAAGTCTAATAGAAATAGAGAAAAAAAAGTCTTTTGAAGGCCCAGGAAGCATATGCACGCATGGCCATGTATGGTAGTTTAACGGTGGTATTGCAATGGTGCTGTTGACAGTTTGGGAGTTTTCCTGGGGTCTCCGAGTGTGTTTGATTCAAATGCTAAGCTTCACGCCTTTCCCTACAAGACGAGGGGCAACTGGAGATGAGAATGGAAATGCTTCTAGTCTTGTGGCTGGGATCGTTTTGCTGAGATGCGCAGTGGGTGAGGCCACAGGATGCTGTTGCTGTAGTGGGTACCTAACACTTCTATAGTGATGGAGGCAGTGGTATGTGTGTAGAGGAGAAAGAAGATGGAGATAAGGAGATGATTCAGTTGGTAAAGTGCCTGAAAAAGCCAGGAATGGGAGCAGGACCCTGTAATCCTAGAGATGGGGAGGTGGGAACAGAAGGACCCCTGGTGTTCAATGGCCAGTCAATCTATCTAGATCAGTAAGTGCCAAGGTCAGGGAGAGACCCTGTGTGGGAAAATAGGCAGAAAAGAATTGAAGAAGCTCTCTGATGTCAACCTCTGGCCTCCACAGACGTGTGTATCTACACATGAGCTCACATATACACATACACACAGACAGATACACACACATACACACACACAAAACTACAGAATGAAGATTCTTCAAGAAAGAAGTTTGGGTCTTTGTTCTAGCCCTTGTGCCATGAAGAGTTAGTTACACACAGTTCTACATGTGAAAGGTGGTTGGCCATCTCTGCAGGTTAAGTAAAACCTGTGGAGTCTAGAAAATACTTTATATATATATGTATATACACACACACACACATATATACATCTATATGTACATCTATATGCATCGCATGTTGGTAGTATCTATTTGTGGATACCCATTCTAGAATTTTCTCTCTTTGTGTGCATATATGTTCCCCTCAAAGGCTTACCCATACTCCATTGTGTGTGCTGTTCTCCCCTCTTCCCTTCCAGAGGTCTTATTTTGAGCAGCCTCACTGGAGCTGTGTAAGTAGGCCAACTTTCAAGATCATATCTAACTCGATCAAAGGGGAGGGTGATTCCCTGATGTTGGCAAAGGGATCATTTCACAAGCAATCCTCACCGTGTCAATGTGACACTTGGGACGATACCGCACTTGAGAAAAATAAGGCTATAAGTCAACAGTCCCTGAGCAGCTTCAAAGTTCTAAATCTTTTCCATGAGACGATTTTTTATTCTTTGTCTGTTCCTCCCTCATTGAAACTGACGCCTAAAAAATTCCCCGGCTAATTTGTTTTGCATTGGGATTTTTGCCACCAGACCGCTCATTAGGAGCCTTGGCGGCAGGATCACCTCAGCAAAGCACAAGGAATTCACCGGTGCCTTTCTGCTCCATACCAGCTGACTCCTATGCCATCTCAATGAGGCACAGGTGGATTTGCCTCAGGACCTGGCGAGTTAAAAATATTTAAATTCTCCTCGCTCTTGATATTTTGGATTCAGGAGGAGCTAGGGAATACAGGATGCCTACATCCCTTTAGGATTTGTAGAGCCAGCCCTGCTAAAGGGATTCATATGAATTTGTCACAGTTGACATCTGGCCCAGAGAGGACAGACCAAATCTAACTCTCAGGGAAGGATCTATTTAAAATGAATGTATCCACTCCGAGGCATATCCCACGATGGATGGATTTTTAGCATTTAAAAGACTTGTGTAAATCTTAATCTTTAAGCTCTCTGACCTGTTTCCCTCCTGAGGGCCAGAAAGACAATGTGTGTGCCCAGGAGGTATATACACATGAAGGACTGTTTCAAACACCAGCTACAGCTGTGCAGTCTGCACCCAAGCCCAGGTAAGTGGTCTACTAAATTGTAGGTCCTTTAGGTTTGGGGTGGCCAAGCCCACGATTCTGCTTCTGTGGAAGTTCATGAGTCTAAATGACCTGCGCCTTCCTTCCTCCTTAGCAGCGGTGGAGGATGGTCAAAGGTACCGTAAATTCTTGCCACCATTTTTGATAGCAACCCCACCAGCCTTCTGCTCATTTGCAGGCCTCCTTCCAAAGGCATTTGGAATAAAGGGAATAACACTGTGTTTTCAGGAGCCAGCCTGGGGAAGACGGGTAAGAGAGGGAATTCAGAAAGGAATGAGATGAAGCAGATAGAGAGAAAGATAAAGACAGGCGGAGACAGACAATCTCACCTGCAATTTCTGTCACTGCCTATCTTTTCCATCCTTCCTTCTCTGTTTCAATTTCTTTTTTTCTTCTCCATCTTCTCTCCCTCATTGCTGTCTGCCTGTAGTAAGATAACAGGATGATTTCCATTGAAGCTCAGAGGCAGAGGGGGCTAGGAAAGGGGTCTGTTTGCCCCAGCTCCATCAAGCATGCCAGACTCCAGTCACTTGGGGTCTCCAAGCCTCAATTTCCCTTTCTGTCCTATGAACAATGTTGGTTAGATGATGCCCAGGTCCTTACTAACTCCGTGGCAGTGAGGGTTGACAATCCATGCAGATATGTTTATCTGCTACTTGGGGCAAACCTGCCCAACTTTCGATGTAAATGAGTTAGCTGTGATGTCGTTCAGGGTTACCAGAGCGCATAATTTCCATTTCCGCTGGGCGCACAGCCGTACAGTGTGTACTCTGGAAGCTTTGGAGTGGGAATCACACCCTGCCTTGCCCCCGACTCGGCTGGGGCATTGCATGTGTGAACAAATTGCCTGAACAAGTCACCCTCTGGATTTCTCAGAATTAAAAATCTGTGCCTCTTTCAGCCTTTCGAAGCCTTTGTCATTCTGGCAATCTTAACAGGCGACCATTCTTATCATTCACATTATGTGAGGGGCGGAGTCTTATCTTTGATCCCCAGAGCCGGAACACTCACTTGGAAGGCTTGTAACAGGGAGGCCTGGTCTGTAAGTAACGCCATGCCCCGTTTAGGAGACAGGTAAGGTGGAGGAAAAGGTGGCTAGCCAACTCCACTACCTTTTTTTTGTTTTTGTTTTGAATTATTTGCTGTCACGTGTGATAATAAGTGACCAGGAATAAGAACAGAAGTAAAACAAAGATGTTAGTTCAGTCTCAGAAAGGATAAAAACGCCTGTGTGTGAAAACTTCAGGAAACCCCATTAGCCAACTTCACTCTCCTTGGCCACCATCCCTGGCTGTTTTTATAGGAGAAATATTTTGAGCTTGCCTTAGCCGAAAATGCTTCTAAGGGTGTCCAATCACAATTCAAATCACCATCCAGACAAAGTCCGAAGTCCGTTAATTCACCTGATAAGTCCTCCAAGGCTTCTCAAATCTCTTGGTCAAAGGCCCTATTCTGATTCATTCTCAATCCTACCATGTATTTATGGAATTGTTGATTGTTGTTGCTGCTACCCACTTCCTCCTCCTCCCCCCACTTCCTTTTTTCTCATAATAGGGATCGACCCCAGCGACTCCTGTGTTCCAGACAAAGGCTCTACCACTAAGCTGTGTCCTCAAGTTTTCTTACCTGTTGTTTTGAGAGGTAGTCTTACTGAGTTGCCCAGACACTTGCAATTGAAGTTGTAATTCTCCTGCCTCAGTGGCAGGGATCCTGGTCTGTGATGCAAGGCCAAGCAATGTTAGCAATTCTTTAATACTAATTGATTCCTTCAAAGTAAAGGTGCACAGTAAATCAGTTTAAACAAGAGGACAATTGTCTTCATCTCACACCCATCAACTTTGACTGCACATTTAGAGCGACCTCCTGAAGCACCTAGGACTGGACGAATCCTTTTGTATGTTAACATGTTAAGCAAATGCTTTGCTATTGAGCTGCATTCCTAGCCCTAGAGTAGTAGGCTCTTGACAGGTTTCCACACTTGCCTTGTTCCAAAGACAGCCAGAGGGAGGATTTTGCATTGCAAACTATATCATATCTTTCTGTTGATACTTGTTTTAAAAGACATGGACAGCTGACTGGTTCGTATGTTGGAATATCCAGTTCTAAACTAATAAGCTATAAAGGAATTAATAGTCAATATATACTGTACAAATTTGTTGAAATCTCTGGGATGTGAATGTCTTGATCCAACTGGCTCATATTAAGATTTTCTCACCTGGGTATTAAAAAGCAAACCCAAATGTATATATATATATATATATATATATATATATATATATATATATTGTTACAGAGCTGTGCTTTATAATTTTGTAATAAAGTTTAAATACAGAAAATTTCATCATGTCATTCTTCATTCTATATTTCTTTAATAATTTCTCATGATTATCTTTTCTTTCTTTCTTTCTTTCTTTCTTTCTTTCTTTCTTTCTTTCTTGCTTGCTTGCTTTCTTTCTTGCTTTCTATTTCTTTTTGTTTTTGTTTGAGACAGGGTTTCTCTGTGTAGTCCAGGCTGTTCTGGGACTTGCTCTGTAGTCTAGGTTAACCTCAAACTCAGAGATTCCACCTGCCTCTGTCTCCCAAGTGCTGAGACTATAGGCATGTACCACCACTGCCCGGCTATCATTTGAAACTTTTTAAAATGTAATAGCTACCGCTGAGTTCACTGTTCACAAGAAGCAGGGCATTAACGACGGCGTTCTGAGGGCACCGCGCCTGTCCTGGTGTGAGCCACTCACTCTGCTGAGCCTTATTCCTTTGCTTTATGAAGCTGTATTTTTCATCAAAACATGTGCTACTATCTATTTCTAAACATGCGTGTGCATGAATATGCTCCTAAAGTGTCTTGTCACTCACTCTTTGGTTACATTGACCTCTGTGAAGAGGCCGTCACAGGTCCTTAAGACAGCTCATGAGGTAAAGGTGCTTCTTGCTAAGCCCGATGGCCCCCGTTAGAGTCTCAGAACCACATGGTGGAAGGAGAGGGCTGACTCTCACAAGCAGTCCTCTGACAGGATAGACTCCCCGTCGCTAACTCAGCCAAAATAAACACGTGTTTAAAAAAAAAATTAAGTTCGTCATGCCCTGTGTTATCTTCTGGACTTCTTTTCTTTTTTTTTTTCACTTAATAATCTATGACAAAGATTCCATTACTGTGTACGGCTGTTAGTAGATTCACATTAGTGCCTACTGCTATTCCTTGCCTGAGCACACTACAAGCTATCTGTCTGTTCTCCTATGGTCTTTTAGAGTTTCGTTAGCTTGGAACTTTGACAACTCCTCACCTCTGTGCTCAGCGAAGTCTTTGAAAGGCCTGGCCCTCCTGCTCTCTGCTCTCACTCATCCCTCACACGCTGCACTTACTGTACCCCCTGCCTCCCTCCCTCCCGGCACACTAAAGGGTAGAAGACCACAAGGAGGGTTTGTGGTGAAGAAACTGGAATTCTTTCTCCTCCCTTTTCTTCAACATCTCCCACGACTCCCAGATAATTGTTAATCTATACTTTGGTTATCTTCTGTGATACTGCAGAAGAGGAAGTCGGTTACCTCTTTTGTCCTGTGCAGCTCCACGAAGCTCGCCTTTGGAGCCCCTTACCACAGTTACATCCCTCATACACCGCATTCGCATGTCTTCCTGAGTCCCACCTGCTCTTCTGCTGGTCTCTGAGCTTCCGTGACAGGATCTGTCTATGACGTTTCACAGCTGTAGGCCTCAGACCTGATATGTTGCCTGGCATGAAAAAAGCTCAAAACAGATTTTCAAGCAAATGAGAGTTATCTGCAAGGAGCCAGGAAAACCTCAGAAAATTCAGGGAGACCGTGAGGGCAGGGCCAAACGCACCTTTTCCTAAAGCTCCACAGCAAGAGTGGTCAAGCATTTCCTGACAGGCCGGCCAGTCAACGGTTCAGACTTCAGTGGGCTACATAGTCGCTAACAAGAGGACTTTGCTGTTGTTTCCTGAGAGCAGCCACAGATAATATGCAAACGAGTGTTCCTGGCCATGTTCCAAGGCAACTTTATTTATAGGCACCAAAACTTGCATTTCATGTCATTTTAATTTCCATGTGTGACACAGTGTGATTCGTATGTTATGAAATATGAGTCTTTTGATTTTTTTTTCAACCACTTAAAAATGTGAAAGCTGTTCTTAGCTCAAGGACTGAGGAAAAAAAAAGCAGGTGGTGGGTTGGAAATAATCTGCGAGTTGTCCCTGAAAACACAGCTCCAGTGTGACCCTTGCCTGTGCTGCGACCTTGAGCCCAAAGCGGCTCTAAATCACTCTTCCTCCACAAATACCCCAGGCGGAGAGTAAGGAACCGTCTAGAGTCAGCGCTAAGAATAAATAAATAGAGGAGTAACAGGCTGTAAGTGATCTGATTGGCAAATGGGGAAAGGGGGCTCTAGCCAGAGAGTAGGGAGGGAGATGAATACAGAAGGAAGGAGGGAGGGAGGTAAAAGAATAGTAAGGATGTCTGAAAAAGTCATAAGCTATCACACTATTAACTATCTACAAAAAACCCAAAACTAAACCTGTAATACTCATAAGTCTGTGTATATATATTCATACATGGTTTAAATGAAAATTTCTCATCTAGGCTGACAATACTCCCTTCAAAGAACCACAGAGCAGCTAACAAAACCTCCTACACCAGATGGAAAGAAAAACTCTCTTTTGAGTTGGTCAGGGTTGTCCAAGAGACTCCCAAAACATTACAGGTTATTTCTGTTGCCCTTGATTGTCTCCCAGAAGTGAAAGACAAGTCCCTATTGTTAAAGACCCTGTGTGTTTCAGACCCAGGACCCAGAGGCTCCTGAGCTAGCACTGTCCTGGTGGACCAACTTTCCTGGTACCAGAAGGCACCATGCAAGCTTCCAAAGCGGGAATGCAGTCAACAGTCCTTCTCAGCTATGATGCTTATGAACCGCCAGACAACCAGCATGGCACTGTAATCCTAAGAGAGCAATAGGGACATGCATACCACGGTGGTAACCAACAGTTCTCCAATCAGACCTGTTCAACAGGAGGGACACAATGCCTGGTACTGCTAGTGAAACCTTAGACCTTGAAGAGAACCTACAGCCACCGCTCTACTAAACCAACATAATCTCTAACTACACTCTCAATATTTATCCTTATACTCACAGATGAGGACTGTAAGTCCTTGTACCCACAGACGAGGATTACAAGTCCTCGCCCCTAATCAAAGAAACATCTCTTTGCAACAGACAAAGACCATAACAGAAAACTGCAACCAATCAAGAGTTGTGGCTCTCCCAATGTTCAGGGAATACTGTGGAAGAGAAGGTAGAAAGATGGTAAGAGCCAGAGGATCAGGGAGTTTGTTCTGAGACTGTGTCCCCTAATAATATCAGAAGCTAGACACATAAAGTCTCACCACCATGGCTGGGTAAACGTGAGCTGAACAAGGACCCCAGCCGTAGACATGCCATAGCAGATCAGGGAAAGACCTTTAGGCTTGAACCCTACAGAAAGAACTGCAGGCAACTGAGGAACACTGAGAATGGGAAAAACATTCTTCCCCAGGAAGGGTCCCACCAAATAAATATCCGATACCAAATGGTCCGCCCTGAAAATACACATACATGTAATATTACACAGGCTGAGCAGGTTATATTTAGGAGTACATATGTATATCCATATATGCATGTAACAACAATGAATGAGAACAGGTCATGAATTTGAAAGAAAGCAAAGAGGGGTGGGTATATGGAGGGAAGAAAAGGAAAGGGATTATAATCTCAGAAAGAAGAGAAATGAATATGTGTTTCTTCGCTTTTAGTAACTTCTTAGTCAGCGCACAAAATAAAGGGTTTCGTTATGAGATTTTCACATATACATAATCGTACATTGCTCTTATCTGCTCCTCCTTCCTCTGTCCCTCCTCCCCATCTTTAGCCCCCTGTCTTTCCTTCAAATAATTGTCCTTATGTTTTCTTCCACTCTCTCTGTCTCTGTCTCTCTGTCTCTGTGTCTCTGTGTCTCTGTGTCTCTGTCTCTCTCTCTCTCTCTCTCTCTCTCTCTCTCTTTCTCTCTCTCTCTCTCTCACACACACACACCCTAAAATACTAGTTAGGAGCGAAAACAGGCAGTATTTTCTTCCTTCCTTCCTAGTTACCGTCTTTTGTTCTACTCTCCCCTCTCCGTTTAGATTTCTTCCTTGCCCCCACATAGTCCCTTCCTATGATTTATGCATGTATATTTACCTCTAAAGTCTATATGTGAGAGAGAGAGAGAGAGAGAGAGGAAAAAAACATGATTACTGTCCCTCTGATTCTGGCTTATTTTACTTAACACCACAATCACCAGTTCTATCCATTTTCCTGCCAATGGAAATATATAGTCCTTCTTTACAAGCGAATAAAAATTTTATTGTATAAGATACTTTCAAACAAACACACAAACAAAAACCCAGCTTTTCCTGAAAAGTTGCTAAATACTTCTCCTATTGCAGGGCATTATAAATAGAAGCCAGACATTAAAAGTCCATCTTATGACAGTCATATCATAAGAAGGAAACTTCTTACACCCTCATTGTCGTTCCTTCTCTGGCTGATTTTTTTGTTTTTCAGCAAGAGGGAGCAACTGACTGACAGCTGCTGCAGTAGGTCCCTAACCCTTCCATATCCCAAGGTCCCAGCAGTGCTAACATCACCTGGCCACTCAGCCTTTGCACAAATGCAGGCACGGGTTCACCCACATTATCAATAAATGGCAAAGCAAACCAAAGCAAAACGAAGCAAAAGCTTCTGCCTTGGGTATTTGTTAATATAAAGCCATGTTGACATACTTTTTAATCTGTCTGCAGACAAACCCTGGAAGGTAGCCCACACTGTTGGCCTGCTAACTTGTTTTGTTCACTGAGATGGAAATATTAATTCAACAGAAGGGCCGTGCCTCGGCAGGGCTCTTGAATAGAAACCCAAGTGTGGACACAAGTGTGGACATCAGCAGCTGGAGGGAGGAGTGGGAGGTGCCATTGTCCTCTTGGCCCCAGTGGCTGCAGATAGCGTCACTTACAAAGTGGAAACTTAGAGCATGTATCCACACAGATGTTGGAGCATCTGGCTCTGTACCCACAAAACCACCCAGTCATTTCCTGGTTTCTGTTTGAAAGCTGATGGTCTTCAAGTCCTAGGGTGCCTCTGGGCACAGGCCGATCTCCTACACTGATAAATTCTCTGCACTGTATGACAGTGTATCTCCTGGATCAGTTCTCTGAGAAGCTCCATCCTTCTCCATACTGACATACCAGACCACAGTTACCAGTGTTCATCACCTTCCAAGCCACCAGCACCTTCTGCCTAGACTTTTGTATGACTTGGTGTTCTTCTTGAAAACATACATTTTTACTTATTCTAATCCTTCTCCTCCTCTGCATTATTATTAGTGTGTGTGTGTTGAGAATGGACACCCATATGTTACCTCACATGTGGAGGTCACAGGACAACTTTGAGGAGTCTCTGCTGTGGGCTCCAGGGATTGAACTCAGGTCTTCAGGATTGTGCAGCGAACTTTTCTACCTTCTGAACCCTAAACTGCTGTTCTCACTTCTTCCCTCGGTACCTGGACCTATTCTTCACATGGAGACCAGAGCGACCTTTCCACAGCAGACATCCTGGCTATCATTCACCTGTTTACACTCTACCAAGGGATCACATTCCCAGTCTTGTTCAAAGGCTGTGAAAGTGGTTCGGTGGCAGAATGAATGCTTGCCCAGCAGGTAGGAGTCCCTGGGTCCCATCTCCAGCACTGCTAAAGTAAAATCCACATTCTTTACCCTGTATTCTGAGTTGAATTATTTCTCTTGCTGAAAATAGGAAAAGCAAACAAACAAACAAAACAAGAAGTCCTAAATACCTGTCAGCGTGGCCTTATTTGGAAATATCTTTGCAGATGAGGTTAGTTGGATGGGTCCTAAGTCAATATGGCTGGCATCCTCAAAGAAGGGAAAAACTGGACACAGAGGCAGATGTTTATTAGGGAAGACAATGTGAAAGCCCACAGAGAATGCCCTCCAGAAACCAAAAAATGTCCAAGGCCTCAAGAAGCTAAGAAAAAGCATGAAGTGAACGCCCATTTCAAGGAAGGAACTGTAGTAGGCATCCTTCTGCTGTGGCAGAATCCCAGAGAAAGATCAGCTTAAAGGGGAGAAAGAGTTGTTTGGGCTCACAGCTCAGTTTGGTTGATGGTTTCTGAGCCCAGTGGCGTACGGCATCTGTTCAGCCAGTAGTATGGTTTTAATGTTTGGTAGAGACAAGTTGTTCATGTGTAGCTGCTGGAGAGCAGAGAAATAGAAAGGCCTGATGAAATAGAGCCTTCAAAGGCACACCCTCAATGGCCTACTTCTTCCAGCCAGGCTTCAACCCCGCTCCCCCAACATTTCCACCACTTCCCACCCAAGAGTACTGCATGCTGGGGACTAAGGCTTCAGCACCGGAGCCTTGAGGGCTCTATTAAAACTCTGGAAATTGATTCCTTGATCCTGAGCAGAAGCAGAAGTCTCTAGAACTGTTAGTAGACTTCCTGTTGTTGTTTAAGCTTCCCAGTTTTTGTGTTTTGCTTCAGTAGCTCTAGGACAACAATGTGACGCAGGCTCCCTGTCATCTCCTGGTGAAATTAGGCTGTGAGTTTCCTAGTTTTCCACTGGGGTAGCACTGTAGCTGCCCACACTGCAAGACGCAGCTCACGCATGGAGACGAGTACATACACATCAGAGAGTTAGAACAGATGCTTATTGGCAGTTAGCAGGGGATAGACTGGGTTACCAGAAGCCTCCAAATGCAAGAACAGCCTTACAAAACATGGCTGATACTGTTCCCAGTGTGATAACTGCACTCTCTAATCCTTCCACTCTAAATTTTCCTTTATATTTGTGCGTGTTTTGTCTCTTCAACCTAGATTACTTGCTTATCCTGTTACTTGTCACAGAGTTTAGAGTGCACCTAAGTGTAGTCAGCTCAGAGAAGTTTTCCCTGACTGCAAAGTATATAGTGGGCTACGTCCTTTCATATTAGGCTTTTAAAACCATTCCCATATACCCCATCCTTGTTTTTTTTTTTTTTTTTTTTAAACTATTGGTTTGTTTCTCTCCTCCTGTTGAAACATATGCTTGGAGGATGTAAGAAGCAAGTATAGCCTTTCAGGATCCAGAGTAGATCCAGTCTGGATTCCTATATGAATGCTGGATACACGCATGAGTCAGCAGTCCTGGTGCTGGAAATATGTAAGAACCTCGGGACCAGGGATGGAGAGAAGGAAGAGTAGGAAAGAGACAGGAAAGAGTTGGTGTGATGTGTATGCGGAGGTGAAAGGTCACTGGCAGGGTAGTAGATTCTCAGGGGGAGACTCTCATCATCAAGGAAGCTCAGTCCTACAGAGATTTAGGTGGAACACCCCCATTTCATGCTGTGTGGGGCTTACATCAGGCTTGTGGACTTCAAGATCTCCAATGGTGTCCGTAGGAAAGAGACTGGCTTCCCTATGGTCTAGAGTAACTCATGGGTGACAAGTTGCCCATTCATTGAGCTATTAGGAAATTTCGAGCTTGGGAGGGAGGGCCTGATTATAGCTGACTGTAAAGTTAGGAAAGAAACGCTCACCTTTCAAAGAATACCTCTTCTTATTCTGATAAGAGCTAGATGTTAGTTGGCTGTGAACTTCTACAGTATGTTCATCTTTGCTCTTCAGGAATATGCAGCTATTTTCATTGCTGTGACAGACAGAATATCTGACAAAAACAATATATGGGAAGAAGAATGTATTTTGGCTTATGGGCACAGTTCATGATAGTAGGGAAGACGTTATAACTAGAGTAGTTAATGGTGGTGGCAGCAAGAACATAATAAGTGGTTGGTTACATCTTGGTGTCAGCTAGGAAGTAGAGAGACAGACAGGAAGTAGAGAGACAGATAGGAAGTGGAACTGTAATCCTCAAAATTAGCCACTGGTGCCATGTCTAAAACACCCTGTAACCTCTCCAAACAGCACCATCATGCATCAACAAATGCATGAGCCCATGGGAGACATTTCATATTCAAACAATAGCAAGAGACATTGTTATTCTTTTTGGAGAAGAGAGAATGTGTGATGATGGAAGTTACAAAATAATCCTACACTACTTCAGAATTATGTATAATAAAGGGTTATTTATTTAGGGGTAGACTCACAGATCACAGTACCAAATCTCAGAGTCCTCTGCACAAACAGGGAGCAGGAACTGAATCTAGCAGTTGGAAGTGTGAGTTGGAAGCAAGATAGTGAGCACATGCTTTACAGCTGCATTAATAGTATAAGAGATCATGCCCAAGATCTCTCTCCCCTTCTCCCTTCTTCTCTCCTTTTTCCTTCCCCTCAATAACCCACCTAATACATGTTCAACTTTATTCTGCATAGTGTATCTGTCTCTCTCTCATGCGCCCACTGCCGCCACATGGAGACATGCCGCATGGTCTCGTGTGCCCGCCCTGCCTGGTACTGGCTGCTTTGGGGACCCGCTGCCCCCTGCCTGCCGGGGAACTCGTGGCAAAAGCATTACAAAAAATATATAATGCAATATGATAAATATATCCTAAAATTGTATCAATATACAAAATGTTTTAAGGAGAAGTAGAAACAGGCATGCATATAATCTGACAAAATAACTTTGTACAGGTATACAAATAATGTAAACAGAAATAGGAGCATATTCAATATAACAAATATAATTTGAACTTGTATCAATATATAAAAATCTATACCAATGTAAAGTGTCCATAATAATAGCTCACAAATATTCACTCTATTACTCATTATTATTATTATTATTAGCGTGAGTAAGTTTACAGTAATCTACTAATGTGGGAGTCTCCTCTGTATGTTGTGATTTGAATTAAGAAACTGCCGTAGCCGGTTGATAGGGCAGAACTTAGGTAGGCAGGGAAAACTAAACTGAATGCTGGGAGAAAGAAGGGCAGAGTCAGAGAGAAGCCATGGAGCTTCCACCAGTGACAGACATGCTGAAAATTTGCTGGTAGGTCATGACCTCATGGTGATGCACAGATTAATGGAGATGGGTTAAATTAATATGTAAGAATTAGCCAATAAGAAGCTAGAGCTAATGGGCCAAGCAGTGATTTAAATAATATAGTTTCTGTGTGATTATTTTGGGGCTGAGCAGCCGGGAACTAACAAGGGGCCTTCCCTCAACAAATTGGCACCAACATGGCAAACTAACATCCACTTAAAAACCTGAGAGAGCTTGAAAAGGAGTTCGAGACACAAAAATACAGAGTTTAACACAGCTTCTTGCTGTTTGCTGGCAGCATGCTGCAGCTCTCAACATAAAGCCACTGCATACTGGAACTGGGGCAATATACATGGCTCTCAGAAGCAGCAAATATGTCTACACCATATTGGACTGCACGGGCAAGCAAGAAGTATCATATATACCCTAGTAATGCCACAGCTTAAGTTTTTAAGAAGTGCTCCTGGACAGAAAAGAATTACAGAAACACAATAGGACAGATTCAGACATAAAAGACCTCTAAATGGGTCACAGTGTTGCATAAATGTACTTAGGTTTGGGAGAGAGAAGAAAAAGAATATAGACAGTTATAAAAAGAAGTAAATGTTTTTTTTTAAAAAACAAAGTCTTTAAAGAGACAGAGTATAGACAGTCATAGAGTAAAGGAGTAAAGATAATAAAATAAATATTAGAAAGTAATAGAGTAAAAAGCCATGTAAAGATGAAATATGCACAGAGATTTTGGATTATGCATATTACTATGTTTTCTTTGAATTTTTTGACTGTGAAGGAGCTAAGTATAGAAAGACATTTCATTGTACGGTCTGCAAAGCTAAACCAGCATGTATATTATAAAGATATCTTGACTTCAGAATTTGAATCTAAGGATATGTTGCTTTGGAAAAGAGGTTATTTTTTTATTTCCATAGAGGATGAGAACCTGTGGATTCATTCCAGACTAATGTGGTTTGATGGACCAAGACCCTCTGAAGGTCACCTTGAACATGCCTCAAAAAATTACTTTGCCCAATAAACAACATGAAGCAGTTTGGAGAACTATGCCCATATTCCCAAATATTGTTTATAAATGTTTCTTTACATTTAAAGGGGGATATGCTATAGAGATTTGCATTGGTATGAATCTTGAGCTATTGATACAAATTTAAGTCAATTTTGTTATATGTATATTTCTGCTCTTGATTAAGGTAAATGTCCAGCTCATTTAAAAATGCAATGTATAATTAAGAAATATAGGTTAGTAGATAATCATCTATAATAGTAAAACTTGTAGTCATGTTAGATTTTCCAGATATATTGAGATATATTTCATTTAGATAAGTATTATTCAAATCTTTCAGAGACCTTCAGAATATGGCATTTAAAATGTTTTAAGAATTTAGGACTTTTCATGACAGTGAGACACATCTGCTCCTGGCAGCACTAATCTACTTCAAGAGGATGATGGGTATCAAAGAGGCTCTTTATGGAGTTGGTTAGCCTTTTGGACAAGAAACTGCTCTTGCCTGGACTGCTTGACTGCTGAACTTGCCTAAAGGTGAGATGATCCTTCAGGGTTCCTGCTTATGAAAGAGTATCCTAGACATTCTGCAGGACATAGAAAATTTGACTGGCAAACTGCCAATATAGGTGGAACTGTTTTGAAATTTCCTGCTTCATGGGAAAGTCTGCCAGATATTATGGGCCTGTAGGCAGAAGATGGATGCCCCAATGATGCAGAAGAACTTTGGGTGATTGTTCAGGCAGTGAGATGTCTTTGTCAATTCTAGAGTTTTGGAAGTTGCCCACAATGAACTTATTGTTTACTTAGGTAATATTATATCCTTCTGGAGTCTTTGATGGAGTTGAAGAATAGATAATAATAATTATAGTTTTACTTAGTTATGATAAAAGATAAAGTAGATATAAATATTGTAACTGTAATTCTTGCTTGATGCCTGTTTTGCAATATTTAATTTTACTATGTTAAAGTTAAAACCTTTTTATTTAAACAGAAAAGGGGAGGTGATGTGGGAGTCCCCTCTGTATGCTGTGATTACTATTAATGAATTAAGAAACTGCCTTGGCCTGTTGATAGGGCAGAACTTAGGTAGGTAGGGAAAACTAAACTGAATGCTGGGAGAAAGAAGGGCAGAGTCAGAGAGAAGCCATGGAGCCTCTACCAGAGACAGATGTGCTGAAAATTTGCTGGTAGGTCATGATCTTGTGGTGATGCACAGATTGAAGGAGATGGGTTAAATTAATATGTAAGAGTTAGCCAATAAGAAGCTAGAGCTAATGGGCCAAGTAGTGATTTAAATAATATAGTTTCTGTGTAATTATTTCTGGACTTAATAGCTGGGAACTAACAAGCTCCCTCCAATGATCTACCTATTATCCCATTCAGTTTTCCCTCTTTTTTTTTTTTTATATCTCTGGGCCTACATAATTTACACTCCAACCCCTAACCCTGTACGAGTAATAATCAACCCCTAAATGGTGTCCCTAACCATGAGGACAAACTTTGTTGGGAGAGGGGATGTCATGAATTGCTTCCAGCTGTCATGGGGGTGATGTTCTTTCTGTGGGATCCTGTAAAAGTAAAATGATGGTTAAGTTTCAAGATTACTGTTTTTTATAATTGCAAATGGTCTCTGAGTAGTCGATAGGGTTTTTCTGAAGTTCTTATTTGTAGTTGTAAGAAGGAGCACCATAGCCGTAGCTAGTACCCAAAACTTGGTCTCGCAGTAGCACTGTCAGCATCATGACGTCATATCAACCAGGTGGACTCATTGTTGTGGGGCCCCATCTTCTTGGAAGCTTCAACGATTACTGCAGGAAAATCTATTGTTCATTGTTGAAAACTTAAACATTACTCATGTAGACATATATCCAACAAAAGATACGATATAGACAAAATGGACATGGACAAAAATATTTCCTTAAAATCTATCTTCTTTCTGTCCCATACCAGATGGTTCCTGACAATGAGACAGAAATTGTGAATTTTTCTTTTAACAACATGCTTGGATTTAGAGAAGGATAGCCATCGTTCAACTCTAAAGCCAGATCTTATTTTTAAGTAGAGATGTATACATGTCCAGATAATCCAATTTTGCCATGCAGATGATACTGCATCATAAGTCAGATTTCTCTTTGCTTGATGATCCTTTCTGGATAGTTATCTTTTCATCTTTAGACTTCTAGATATCTAAGGTCTCTCTATTCTTTGAAGATGAGTATTTTCCTGCAAAGACAAGAACAGAACCCTGCCCCAACCCTTATGAGGTTTTCTTAGCACCTGTATGATTGTCACCCCCTGTGGATGAGCTATCATTTCTCTTTCTCAAGAGGTTTCTCTGTTTCAAACTGAATCTTTATTAATTTTGATGGTATCTGTAACTTTTCTTCTGTAGAAACAAGAGCAAAACCCCTTCCCCAACATAGCACATCTCCAGGTTTCCATTGTGAGGTCAACACATCCTAGAAATATACCGGCTGATTTAATTCAGAAGTTTTTTCTATTATCCAATGTCTCTCTGCTGCTGTTAATGTAGGATGTAAGAGTTAATAAGAAGCCTGAGCTAACAGGATCAACCAGCTTATAATTAATATAAGCCTCTGGGTGTCTCTTTGGGACTGAACGGCTGCAGGAGCGGGTGGTACAGAAATCTCTGTCAACAAATGTGTATTCAGCAAGCCTTCCAAGCACCTTCAAACTGGGCCATATGGTAGCCAAAGCCAGGTTGTATTTTTGAAACCAGCAGTAGCCTTATTTTTCTTGCAGAAGTCCTCAATTTTGCTCAGTTTTCTTTATATAAAGTTTCATTTTTCCATCTGTTTCATACTCAGAACTTTGGAGCTGTGGGACACTGCCCCCAGTTGGGTGAAGGATGGCCTGTGTGGTAACTCTATCTCGGCTGCTAATTTGCTGGGTGACCTTAGTGTTTAACTTAACCTTGCAAGGGTCTCAATTATTCCATTGAAAACTTGAGAGTATGTGTCTCCCCAGGGCACTGGTGCTGGGGGGGGGGAGGGAAGCCAGCACACGGAAGAACTTTCCCAGGCAACTTTCTTATTCTTTATGTTGTTATTTCAAGTCTCCCCAGGCCTGTTTCCTGTAGGCAGCTCTTTCTTCACCTTTCTTCTTGCTTTCCCACCATCCCACAGCTCCTAACTGTAGTCGTTTACACACCCATCCCTCAGTACAGTATACCTGAGCACTTATTCCAGTATTCATTGCGTCATGTGTTCTGTAAGTTGCCTCATTTTTAAGAAACTGGTTTTTAACTCAGGCAATAGTAGCATATGCCTTTAATCCCAGCACTTGGGAGGCAGAGGCAGGCAGATCTCTGTGAGTTTGAAGCCAGCCTGGTCTACAGAGCTAGTTCCAGGGCAGTCAGGGCCACACAGAGAAACCCTATCTCAAAAAAGAAACGTGTTTGTTTAAAAGGGAAAAGTTCCATTAGGATATATGACAATGAAATCGTGAGTATAGTTTTTCACATACACATCTGTATTAAAAGTTAAGAAAAGACAACACTGAGTATGATCATGATGGGAGATACTGTGGAGAGTCATTTTAAAAATTTGAAGTCGGGCTACCATATAGTTCCACTTCTGGAATAGAAGTTCCGCTTCTGGGCATACATCCAGGGGAAATAGAATTAATACATAGGCGAGAGATCTACAGCCCCATTGTTCATTGTGGTACTTTTAATAATAGCCAAAACATGGATTCAACTTAAGTGCCCATTCACTGATGTACATGCCAAGAAAACGTGTTGCATACATACACAGTGGTATTCCATTCAGCCATGAAGAAGAAGGAAATCCTGCCATTTACAATAATATGAACGAACCCTGAAGACGTGATGCTAAATGCAATAAGCAGATGTGAAGAGACAAGTGCCCCATGCTCCCTCTCCTATGTGGAGTCTGAAGAGCAGAACTCACAGAAGACGGAATGGTGGTGACCACAGGCTGGGTGGTGGTTGGGGGAGTGGAGGACAGTGGAGTTGTTGGTCAAAGGGGCAAAATTTCAGCAGCTAGGAAGGGCAAAGTACAGGGGAACTTGTGTTTACTACAGTTCATATTTTATCCTGGTCTTGAAAGTTGCTAAAAAAAAAAAAAAAAAAAAAGTAGCTCTTAACCAGTCTCAGGGGGAAGAGGGAAGCACAATGCCGTAAATACGCCCATGAGCTTGACTTAGCTAGTTTAATGCATATCAGGCCCAAAACACGTTCAACACCATAAAGATACACATTTTAAAACTGATCACTTAATGGAGTCGTGGCACGTGTCCTTCCCTCAGTGTCCAGCCTGACCCCGCCTCCGACACTCTCTTATGGCCACTTCGTAGTGCTTGGCCCACTAGACACACATGAGCACACACGAGCTCCAAGAGGGCAGCGGCAGTGTGAATCCAAAACTGAGCCCAGTAGCTGGTACGTAAAAGATGGTCAATGTTTCTGTGGAATTCCACAAAACTCATCTATTTACCAGTCAAAAACCCCGGTGATAATTCATGAAAAACTGCAGTGTACAACCTCTGGCTGCCATCTCTGTCTCTCTCAGCCCTGTGCTTTTCAGCTTGGGAACACATGTGCTTCTGTGAGCAGCCAAGTCAGGGCCAAATCCCAGGAAGTGGTAGGCATTAGAACTCGAAGTTTCAGACGCTTCTCGCAAATTTTGTTCTTTTGAAACAGGGTCACTCTGTGTAGCCCTGCCTCGCCCGGAACTTCATATGTAACAGCTTCCTCTTGCTTTGGCCTCCTGAGTTCTGGGACTAAAGGTATGTGCCATGATGCCTGGCCTTGATCCAAATTTTAAAGATGAAAATGTGTAGAGAGTAAAGAGTTTCAAGGCCTAGAATCCTCAGAGCTGCGAGTTCTTGGGATATTGTACTAAAGGGCAATCAGCAACTTGCTTTTCAGGTTCACAAACCTTTCCCTATAGAAGCTGCATTTCTGGATAGTACTTAAATCTCCCTGGGGTCCCCAGAGGTGGCCTGGAACCTTACATGGACTTGATGTTCCTTTGGTCTATTAGGAGCTTCTACAAGACTCTGAACATCTGTGACAGCAAGACAGCAGGCACTGTTGGCGTCTTGGCAGGCTTCTGGTTCTGCATAGGTCCTGAGTCCTTGACAGTGGTTTTCTAGAAAAATGATGTTCTCCTTATCTGTTTGCTAATTCCTTCCACATATCACAGGACTATTCTGTACATTCCCATCGGTCTTGACAAAGTTATCTTGTAGACTTATGTAGTGATTTTGATGGCTGCGTAGGGCTGTTTGTCTTGTTCAGAACTAAATTAATAACCCCGTGATGGCATCTACTTTAACACCAAACTTCTTAAACTCTCCTAATATACTAATCAGCATGTCAGCGAAATATATTTTTTTTTCTGGATAAAGACAAGCCTGGTGAAATGGATTAGACATTCACATGGCATTGCATAATTCAGCGTGCCAGTGTGGTGCATGCGATTTGCATTAATAACTTGCACTGGAAGCTGCTGTTCATAGGTTTCTCTCATTAGGTCGAACATGGAAGATTCTGGACTGTCAATCAATTACAGTGATTTCCTTTTCCATATTTATTCCATCACTATCATTGACAGCTACCATTAAGTGACATTAATACAATACAATATCATCTTGCATTTCTACAGAGCATCTCAGGGTGCCTAATAGTTCCTCTCCAGCCAAGAAATCATATTACAAAGGGGAAAGATCCCTCATTCTCTATAGAAACTCTGCTTCTAGTGCTCTTGGATACTGTGATGGGAGTTGTCCACAGTCTTCAGAGGTAGTCGCAAAATCTGAGCATGGGTGTTTGTTTTTCTGTCCATATGTATCCACGGCTGTGATTCTGGGAAGTGGAATGGCTTACTAGCGCAGGGGCAGCTTTCTAGGGAGCATACTAATCCACACGTTCTGCCTTCACTCAAGCATGGTCTAGTACATAGAAGGCAGGATTGCTGAAGACTCTGGTGTGGGAATTCACTTTCTGGAAAGGGAGAAGTTGCTGTATGCATTGCTTTCAACCGTTTCCCCCTTTGCCTCCTTGCTTCGCACTAACACTTGAGATGCAATTAGCCACCTTGAGTCAGCGGAATGAGGCAAAGCTCCCAACAACAGATAGAAGCTTGGGTCTGCAAGCTGCCGGGGTTGGCATAATCTCTCTTTCCATCCTCTCCCTTCTGTATCCAGGGGTTGTCCTAGCTCTGCCACACTGAAACCATCCCGGTGTCCAGGTGATTAACCTTTTGCTCAGCTTTGGATGACATACCAGTAGGGTTTCCTGATAAAACACAAGATGTCCAATTACATTTGAATTTCAAATAAACAATGAAGTTTTGCATAACGATGTTTCAAATATAGCATGGAACATTCTAATAGCTCCAAAGAGACATGTCTCCCATAGGCTTGCATATATGACCCTTGCTACCCAGTTGGCTCTGTTTGGGGGAAGTTTTTTAACCTTTAGGAGGTGGAGGCCCTCTGGAGGAAGTCCATCACTGGGAGTAGGCCTTGAGAGCTCACACCCTCCCTCCACTCCCAGTTTGTCTGCTCTCTCTGCTTTGCATTTGACATTGAAGATTTGCTCTGTCAGCTTCCTGCTCTGACATTTTGCTGCCCACCACCCATCATGAACTCTTCCTTTGTATCTGCAAGTGAAAATCAACTTTTCCTTCCACAAGTTGCTTTTGGTTACGGTCCTTTACCACAGCAACAGGAAATAATTAACACAGATATTTAAAATGATGAGTTTACCGGAGGGCTGGAGAGATGGCCTAGTGGTTAAAAGCTTTCTCCTCTCCCAGGGGATCCAAGCTTGATTCCCAGCACCAAGGCAGGCACAACCTCCTGTAGCTCAAACTCTGGGGGATCTGACACGTTCTTCTGGCCTCCACAAGCATCTGTACACCCCCCCAACACACACACCATACCCCACACACAGTTTTTTAAAAAGAGTTTATCTGGCTGGGCAGTGGTGACACATACCTTTAGTTGTGGCACCACTCGGGAGGCAGAGACAAATGGATCTCTGAGTTCAAGACCAACCTGGTCTACTTATCTAGTTCCAGGATAGCCAAGACTATACAGAGAAACCTTGTCTTGGAAACCAAACCAAATAACCAACTAACTAGCCAAACAAACAAACAAACAAACAAAGAGTTTATCTAAACATTCTGCATTTTCATTCGGGGACTCTCTCAACCTTACCCAACACAGGATCCAAAGGCTCATGAGTGAAACCAATGAAGGTCCTGAGATCCTAGGAGAATTCACATCAAGGTTGCATGTCTATATTTGAAACAAAGTGTTTGCAAAACTCAACTGACTGTCTCTGAAAAGGCAAAGCAGCGTTGGCTTTGCCAAGAGAATGGAATAAAAGAGAAATGGCTACAGACTATAAAAGAGCATGGTACTAGTGCCAAAAGGTGGCTGAGGATCTATGGAAAAAGAGGATTTTTTGCTTTTAAAAACACTATTATTATTATTATTAACATCATCATCATCATTTTAACCTACAACCTGTTGTGATGGTATCTTCCAATAGGAACTTTGGCTTCACAGGTCAAGGGAAGGCTAGAGAGTCTGATCAACCAAGGCTTTTTGACTTGTGAGAAGGTGATGAACACAGCAATTTCCTTCAAGGTTTATTGCAGAGGTAGGACACATCATCTATTGATTGACAGTTCAGAGAGAGCCCCAAGCCTAACAAGCAATAGGTACTTAATGGAATGAGTTTTGGAGCAGGACGAGCATGATGAGAGATTTCACCAAGACTATTAAGGAAGTACGTTGGGAGCAAACACAGAGAAGCAAAGCCCTTGGATAATAAAGAAAAAAAAATCCATCCACCCTGATGATGTCACTATCCTTCAATGGAAGGGACCCAACATTACCATCCCTCCTCTAATAGCAACCTCAGCCAACTGGCATCATGGGCCTCAGGAACCTTGCCCACCCAGGGGCAAATTATTGTGGTGCCATTTCTTCTGAGAATTTGGAAGCCTCTGAAACACTGTGTGGAAGGACTGTCGATACCTAGAAGACAGAGCTGTGAGGCAGAAGACAGCATTGGAAAGAGTGACTCAGCAGCTGAGCAGATCTTCTGGGAGATCAGTTGCATTGCTAGACATTTTTTTCTGGTTGGTTAAAGTTGGTGCGAGGATAAAGAGCCGTGGCAGATTCAGCATCCACGGTGTGACACACACTAGTCAGTTTCCCAGCACTGTATGAAATGCTTGATACAACTAACCCAGAAAGAGGAACGGTTGGCTCATCTTGGCTCACGGATTCAGAAGTTTTAGTCCTTGGTCACTCACTTGGTACTGCTGGTTTGGGACCTGTAGTGAAATGGCACACGGCACTGGGATCTCATGATGAAGCAAAACTGCTCACATCATGGTGGTCAGGGAGCAAAGAGAGGAAGGGGAGAGTGGAGCTCAGGTCCCCAGGCTGGCAATGCGTGTCCTTCGCCAACAGAGCCATCTTCTGGCCTCCCTGTGCCAACACTGAGCCGACTCCACCCACACTTTGACTCTTCCACAATGAAATCTGATACTCAAGGGAGAGAGAAAACTGTTTTCCTAAAGATTTTATAAGGGACACTGAAGAGGAAATACACACATAATGTCGCCTGTCTTTCTAAGCCATCCTCTGGTTGTCTTCCTGGTTCTTCCCTCAGCTTTGCATCTCTCAAACCCACCATCTGGAGTGCATTGGAAGCTCTCAATTTAAGACTATTGCCCCCGCCCCCATTCATGACTGTTTTATAGAAAAATCTAGCTTCTCTTCCCTTCTCTCAGCACCTGTTCATCCTCAGGTCTGAGGCTGAGGCTTGATCTGACTCACCCAAGCTGTCCCTTGAAAACCTGTGTCCTTTTTTTTTTTTTTTTTTTCAAATAACGGATGTAACAACCACTGAGGAAAAAACTTCATCATCTCATATCGAGGCCAGTAGCTGCCACAGTTCACTGCGTACTCTGGGTTTCCTAATTTTTCATTTATTTGTTCTCTGCTTATGCAAGGCTGGAGGTTAGGTTCAATGGCAAAGGACAGAAATGGAATTCTATCCAACCACTGTTTCAGGATAACATCACTTCTTTCCCCACACTAAAGTGAATGCTTCCAAAGCAGTAGGAATTGATATTTTCCCAGAAGCGGAGAGAAACAGATTTTTCTTGTAACTTCTGTATCTATGAGGAGTAGCCAAAGATCTTTATTCTTTCCCCTCTATTTTGGGGCTACCTGTCTTAGGATTTTCTAGTGTCTCTGCTAGAGACCACACACTTGGGCTTTTATCATGTGATAATAATTCTTTGTATGCCCACACAAACCTCATATTTTCCCAATTTGTTATCTATGCTGTTGAAGAGAGTACTGAACCTCAGATTCTAATATCTTAGTACAACAACACTAATGTTCAGTTTTTAATATGTTCTTGGGAACTCAGAAGGTTTGTAATCACCCACACAGTTGAAACCTCAGGGGATCTGAAGATACTCCATTACTGACTTATCAATTCTTTTTTCCCATTGGCAGTTGAGGTTCCTGTAGTTTATGGTTAGTTTTGCATGGATGGTGATACAGGATTCCCCTCTGTATGCTGTGAATACCATTGGTGAATAAAGAAACTGCCTTGGCCTGTTGATAGGGCAGAACTTAGGTAGGCAGGGAAAACTAAACTGAATGCTGGGAGAGAGGAGGTGGAGTTCAGGGAGAAGCCATGGAGCCACTTGCTGCCGGAGACAGACATGCTGAAACTTTGCTGGTAGGCCACAATCTCGTGGTGATGTACAGATTAATAGAAATGGGTTAAATTAATAATGTAAGAGTTAGCCAATAAGAAGCTAGAGCTAATGGGCCAAACAGTGATTTAAATAATGTAGTTTCTGTGTGATTATTTCAGGGATCAGCAGCCGGGAACTAACAAACAGTCTTGACCAACAGAATGGCACTCATGAAGGCCATGTGTTTTAGAAGTAAAAAGCAGATTTAGCATACATTGGGTAGGCACTAGAGTTTTTGAGCGAAGATTATTATTATTATTATTATGCTCAATAAATCTGGAAGATTGAGGATGTATTTGCTGTTTATTTGAAGATCCTTTTGGGGGAATTCCTGTCTCCCGAGTTTTGCTTCTCACTATTTCTTCCTCAAACTTTTTAAAAAATTCACTGGGTGGTGGTGGCGCATGCCTTTAATCCCAGCACTCGGGAGGCAGAGGCAGGCGGATCTCTGTGAGTTTGAGGCCAGCCTGGTCTACAAGAGCTAGTTCCAGGACAGGCTCCAAAGCTACAGAGAAACCCTGTCCCAAAAAACCAAAAAAAAAAAAAAAAAAATTCTGGAATTTACCAAACCCATGCGTTCTTTTCTCCTGATTCATTTACCTGTGGTACTCTTTCATCACATTCACGTAATCCTCTCAGTGATTCGTCTCATGTCTCCAAATTACTGTCTTTTCCCTCAATCTGCTGACTTTTCTGGCATGCCTCCCTTTCCAGCTTCCTCTTAGGTGGTCACATTCTGCAGTCACCCCTTCACCTGGTATTGTGTGCATGTCACATCCTGAAGAGCAGCAGCTGCCCCTTCCCCCACAGGATGTCCCCACTGCTGTGGCCGCCACAATTACTCCGTGTCTTCCTGTTCACCCTGCTCCACATCTACCTTTGTCACTCAGGGGTGACAGTTCAATGATCTTTCCCCTTCTCTGTCCACTGAGTTCATTTGCAATTTACAATCCAAACAGTTTCTGGCTGTCAGCTTGCCTGGCTGTGACCTGTAATATTTACTCTGCTGTCCCTTTGTCTAAATCTTTCCTGTCACCTTTCATCTCTGGAATTGTCAATATCCGTCCCATATTGTTTCTTTTCCTTTTCTTCTTTATCCTTCTTGGGTATTCCCCCCTCCCCCTTTTTAATTTTCAGTAATTACACACTTGACAAAATGCTGCAAGCGTAGCAAAGGGAATAAGGAGTGTTGCGGGGTACCCATCACCTAGTTTCCCCAAAGGCCATATATTACATAATGCCAGCCCGGCATGAACATCAGGGAACTGACATTGGTGCGAAGTAAGTACGTAGTTCTATGCCATTTTTATTATATGTGTAGGCAGTTAAAGATACAAAGCTACTCTACCACTGCAGAGATCTCTCTCATCGTATCTGCACTAGTCGAGATAAGCACCTCTAGAAGGTTCGTGTTGAAGGCTTGGTTGCTAGCTTGTGATGCTACCAGGAAGACAAGTGGCAGAAAGTGAGGTCACTGGGGGATACTGAGAACTTGGTTCCCTCTCTTTCTCGTCCAGGCTACCACAAGGGGAACAGCTTTGCTCTACCGTGTATTCCTGGTATGACACATGAACACTTCCTGTTATTGATACCTGCCTCTCCTCAGGCCCAGAGGCCACAGGGTTAACCAACCGAACATCATTGAAATGTCTGAATTCCTAAGCCAAAACAGACCCTTCCTCTTTGTAAGCTGATTTTTACTGGCATTTTGTCACGGCTATAGAACACCAGTTACTATATTACTGTTTGTACTCAGGTCCCAACCATCATGCAACACCCCAAAGCAACTATGATTTCGTGCCCTAGTCTGTGACTTGGTCATTTTGAGACTGCTACAGATGTGGTATTACATAGACTATAACCCACTGAGACTTTTTCCACTCAGCATAATACCACAAACCCTGTCCAAGTCTTTGGGTCTATCAGTAATCATTCCTTTCTATAGCAGGTCGTAACAGAATATGGTATGGAAACACCGTATTTGGCCAATCTTAAGCCATTTCATTTGTTTAGAGGATGGGGGTACAGATGAGCTTTGCTCTTCCTTGACAATTTTCTTATTGATTGCTTCTCTCTAGCAAGTATTTGTAGGCAAAGTAAATCACTGGAGAGAGGGAGCTGTAACCATTATTTTTACTTAATCAAGTCTTGGGTGGAACCCAGAGTGATTGGCAGTGTAGAACTTTTCCCAAACAGCCTTGTTTCAGCATCTGGGTGCAGACTTGGTTTCAATTCCTACCTGCCAGTCAAATGCCTGCTCCAGAGTCAGGGGAGGGGAGGGGAGCAGAAGAAGGGGTCAATGCCCTGGCTGTCACCTCCCCAGAGGTATTCCAGTGTAAATCTGGACCGTAAACAAAAAGCAGGCTTAGTTATTTTAAGTTGGAACATTAATGCAGAGTGACTACATTATCACAAGGGACTGGGTAGGGTTCAAGGACGCCCTCAAATTATTTCTGGCAAAATGTATTAAAACCAGTAGCTCTTAGAATTCAGCGCTCCAGGGGAAAATGCACCCCCTAAGCTTGAGCTGTTGGATGAGAATGTGGGGTCATTGAGCGGGCTTGCTAAAGAGAAACACCCACAAGTTCACTTTCCAAATGAGTTTGCTGGTCCTGTGAGGCCTGTGCATGTTTGGGAAGGGCCTCTTGTGCCCGATGCTGCTGCCTTTGTCTTTGTCCCAGTTAAGGAACATCCAGACTTCTGCAACTTTTGTCATTCGGCGAGAAAAGTTGTTGTAGGTTTTCTTCTGTTAGTAACTTGGCTTCTTTTTATGTTTGAACAGTTCACATATTTGCACAAAGCCCAAGTTCAGGTGATTATGTGGCAAAGGGATTGTATGAAGGGGTAAACATTTAAAATTTACAGGAGATTTTATATACAGTTTTGGGTGGGTGAAAGGGAATTTAATACATTTGAAATAGAATTTGGGGTAAGTTTATCAAGTTCCTCTCTTTATTTCTCTCTCCTGTGTGTGTGTTGGGGGGTTGTGGGCGTGTTTCTGTGTGCGCATGTGTATCCATATGTGTCTCTCACTGAACCTGAGTCCATGAATTGACTGCCCTGTCGGGAGCTGATTGGACTGTCTGGCTGGTAACTCCAGGGTCTCCTGTGTCTGCCTCACCTCCCACCCGGCTCTGAGCTTACAGATGTGTGCTTTGCCCAGCTTTTACATGGGTGCTAAGGCTTTAAAGTTGGGTTCTCATGCTTTACCAGCCGAGCCATGTCCCCAGTCACCAAGGCTTGCTTGAAGTCTGTAAGGATTAAAGATTCTGACCGCTAATAAGTTAGAATCTTTTCTAGTTTATGAAGTTTTCAGAACGTCTTTGCTGTATTGGGGCAGTTGACTTTGACTAAGATCCTTATCCACGTCTCCCGACTCTCCCACCTGTTCACCCCAAATCTGGTTGCTCCCTGCTGCTCCTGGGAGGTGATAAGGCTGTGTAGACACAGCTTAGGTGAGGAAGAGAATTAAACATGTTTTCTCTACCCAGGGAGTTCTGGTTTCCCCCGAGGTGGGCAGAAGGTAGTGGGCCCGTGGTGTTCTGCTTGATGTGTACTGAGTCACTGGGGTGAGTCACAGGCAAGTTGAGGTTGGCACTTTCTACCCAGGCGGGTGCTTTCTACCAAGGCAGGCACCCCCAGACTTGTGTGCTTCAAATGTCTGTCCTTGGGCATCTCTTGAGGCTATCAAACTTGAATGAATTTTAACCCCAAATTGAAAGGAACAGAACCATCATAATCATTTGTGAGGGGTTCCTGGGGGTCTTCTCCTACTGAGGCAGTGTTACAATGCAATGTATGAGACACATTCTGTCCACAGGCCCTCCCTCTCTCCTTCTCTCTTTTCCTCCCTCTTTCTCTCCCTATCTTCTCTCCCTCCTTTCCTATTTCCCCCTTCCCTTCTCTCCCCTTCATCTTTTGATGGCCGCAGTTGTGAACTAGGTCACTCAGGGGGACATGGAGGGGAAACCCGGTGGTCTCCATTCCAGGGAACTGAGTGCTCAGAATCCCCAGCAGTCTCAGTAGCCGCGTGAGCGTGCTGACAACTCACCCTCCAGCAGCCAGCATTCTCCGCCCACTTTCTGCGCATATGCAATGAGAGGCCTGGCATTGTCAGTGACGACTCTGGGGTGGAGCACCCTGAACCAACTTCATCTTGATCAAAAGGCAAACTGCGTGGCACTCACCCTAGAAATGCTGGCGTTTGTGCTCCCAATTTGAGTCCTTTAACAGTAGACACCGGGGTGGCTGGCTGATGGTCAAGAAAGCTTGTTCACTGCTGCTATAGAGCCATGTCGCAGCATCTCCCGGGCACTTAGCTTCTAAGCCTTGGACCATCCAAGGGGCTGGTGAGACCGAGTGTCTGACATGGCCAAAGGATTGGATTAGGCCCTTTAATGCATGTGGGGCCTCAAAGCTCACTCAGAGAGAACAACTAAGCGACAGAAACCTCACCAGGCGCGGTCTTGGGTAACATAGTTTCAGAAGACACCCATATGTTGTAGGGTATGTATCTACTGGCAATTGCTAGGAAATGTGAGCATGCTCTAAGCAATGAAGAGGGACATTGCCTCAGAAGGGGTTCACTGACACTCTGATCACTTGGGGTATCCCTATGACTGCAAGTGCAGTGTGGTTTCATCCTGGATAGCTTTTTGTGGATATAAGCCACTGTGTGTGTGTCAGAGAGAGAGAGAGAGAGAGAGAGAGAGAGAGAGAGAGAGAGACAGACAGACAGACAGAGACTGAGAGAAGAGAGACAGAGAGACAGAAAGAAACACTGAGAGATGGAGAGAGATACATAGAGAGAGACAGAGGCAGAAAGAGACAGAAACAGAGGCAGAGAGATAAAGAGATACACACAGAGAAAGACAGAAGCAGAGAGACAGACAGAGAGATACACACACAGAGAGAGACAGAGGCAGAGAAAGAGAGAGAAAGAGATAGAGGCAGAGACAGGGAGACAAACAGAGAGAGACTGGTTGCCAGTACTTCCTCTTAAAAAAGCAATCACCTCCTTTCTCCAAAAATCCTTGACCCCTTCCATCTCACTGGCCTATCTTTAGCTGTAGCAGTCTTATAGTCTAAACTCTAAACTCATGAGTTTAGACTATAAGGATTTAGTCTAGAATTGAGGAACGAAGCCATCTGATCACTGGGAGCTCATACTCAAGTGGAAATGTTGTTTTAGGTAAGAAGGAACAAGCTCCAAGTGAGAAAGGTGTGGAGTTGAGTTCCACACTTGATTCAGAAAGTCATGCTATCTAGGCGGTACGTGGCAACAGGGGAAAAAATAGTCCCCTGGAATGCTCACAGGGACCACAGCTGAGCTCCTGCACATTCTGCGACCTCAGACAATTCAACTTCAACATATTTAAGATGGCCTCCATCATTCCCCACCAGTTCCTCAGATATGCTCGTCTACAAATATGGGTCTGTAGTGTTTTCTCCAGTGACATCTCAATATGTAGAAGTATCCAAGTGAAAACCTTGCCCCTCCCCCATATCAGCATGCTCTTGGACATTTATGCTTAGGACATTTTCTGCTGCTGTACCTGAATACTATAGGCTGAATGATTTATCATGAAGGAAAGGTTTATTGTTTTCATAGTTCTGGGAGCTGGGATGTCTAAGAGTATGGTGCTGGTGTCTCTTAATTATCTGGGGAATTTGTCTTTATTGGGTTATGATGCAGAAGGGAGCATTGCACGGTAAAATGGAAGCAAGAGGAAGAAAGCCAAACTTTTTAATCTTTTTACATTTACTTATTTACTTCTTTGGTGCCTGTGCTCAGGGCACGCTCATACTAAGGCGTGAATGTGGAAGTCAGAGGACAGCTTGTGGCGGTCGGTCCGATCCTCTTTTAGTGTAGATCCTGGCTACTGAATATCCTGGTTCTCAGCTTTGGATTCAACATAGAATGCCTTTACCCACCGAACCATCTCACCAGTCCCCCAGTCAATCCATTCCCAAGAGAACTTACCCAGTCCTTTGAGACTGAAGTTAACCCCCAATCGCTTGCAATTCGGACACACCAGAGACTGAGCCTCAGTGTTACTAGGGCCAAACTACTTTCAAATTACCGTGCCCTCTATCCCAGAGATTTTCCCCACAAAGGGACGAGGCATAGCCGGCCAATTGAAAATTGTTATCAATATATTTACAAATCACTTTGAAGACTATTTCAAGCTGTTTGTGGCAACTTTTCATATGATTTTATTGCATTTGGGCCAAGCATAGCATGTTGAAACACACGACACAAATGAGCTGAGTTCTTGTGTGTCTCCCTCCCCACTCCCCCACCTCTACTCCCCCACTCCCATTGTCCCACTCCCACCCCCGCCCCATGGCAGGTATTTTTGTGTGAAGGTGGCAGCCAGACAAAGGCCGTGCTAAATGTTGACCACTGAAGACTTTCACCTCGTGGTTTGGCAAGGGCATTAAGTGCTGACAGTGAGAGCTGGGAGAATTAGGTAGGCTCATCTGGCTGTGCCACGAATACCATACAATGTCTTGCACATCTGGGGTATAAAGCCATGTGGATTTAATCAATTTATAACATCTTTTTTTTTAAGCCAGCATATCACAAAGGATTGACATGGGGGCGGGGGACGGATTTGAGTTTTGGCTCCATGTCTTTTACAGCTCAGATATTTAGCTATTAGGATCTGGCTTTCTATGGTCCGATTCTGCGCTGGTTTCCCAGGGCCTCCATGACAAATTGCCACAGCGCGGCTTCAGCAGAAATGCATTACTTCACAGTTCTTGAGGCTGGAAGTCGAAAATCAAGGTGTCAGCATGGCTGCTCTCCCTCTGAAGATTTAGAGGAGGGTCCTTCCCGACTCCGTCAGCTGCTGGTGGCTCCAGGCATCCTGTCGCTCATGACTTTTTATTCGAGTCTTTACTTTGTCACCACACAACCTTCTCCATGTGTCTTCACGTTGACTCTTTAATGGCGTTCAGAAGGACATTGGCCATTGGATATATAGGGTATCCCTGGTAAAGGACCCTAATAATAGGTCCATCTTGAATGAGGAGGATCGTATCCAGAGATCTCACTCTTAATTACAGCTTTAATAACACATTCACAGGCTCTTAGATCCAGACATAGCATTTGGGGGAACCCACTACAATCACCAGGTTACAGTCTCAGGTGATGGATTTTCATATATTCAATGTGAATAAACTGGTTTTGATAACTTGTTGGTTTCCAAATCTAAGTATTGGCATCATCATCGAGATTAGTTGCTGCTAGAAGAATGGATTACAGATACCCAAAATGCCAGGCTGCAGTCTACGGAGTCACTTTGTGTTATTTTTGTTTTGTTTACTGTTTGAGGACCTGTATATTAGACACACACACACACACACACACAGAGACATACATACACGCACACACACACACACACACACATATATATATATGTATATATATATATATATAGAGAGAGAGAGAGAGAGAGAGAGAGAACTGAGCACCCGAGTTCTTTAGATTTTTGTCTTCTAAAATGTCTCCTGGGACCACCCTTTTTCTTGCTGCTATTCCTGCTTTCTAAAGTCAAGGGTTACTTCTGGTGATCACATTGCTGTCTTGTGAGCACCACAAAAGTCTAATATGTGATCCTCACTCCTCTGAGGCTATCCTTCTCTGTTTGGGAAAGTTTTCCAGAACCCTCTTTGCCCTCGGGCTTCAGGCTGGCTTTGGTCAATGAGGGGAGATGGAAGCAACAAAAGGGAGAGGTCATTTAGCCCATGGCTCCATCCCCGAAGCTCACTGTAGACTGACTGCATCTTGTGACAGAGTCTGACCTCTCCCATCAGATGTCCTCCACAGGCCACTCTCTTCCACATGTCCCTGGCTGTCCCTGACCCTCCCAAGTCGAATGATGGCCAATAGGGCCACTCAGCAATTTCCCTCCACACTGCCCACCCTGTTGAACACAGGCCCCTAGGTATTCTTCTTAAAACACCGATTTCAGAATGCCATATGTTTCTTTCAAGGACCGTGACTAATATATCCAGGCTCAAAGTGTGTCACTGGCTCCATCTTGCCCAGAGGACAAATGGAGCATCCCATGCACAGACACAAGACTCTGGCCTTGCTCCTGGTCTCATCTCTTCCTGATATACATCGTGCACTCAGACATGCTGATAGACTTGCTGTTTACTGAACCTGCTGAAATCTTTCTCTTGGAGGTTTTGTAAGTGACATTTCTTTTCTCAACCTTTTGACCTGGGCATTGTCTTTTTCACTCTTCTAGATTCTTCCCAAACATTATCTATTGTCTATGTTCTTGCTGGCTCAAGCCAGCAAGGCTGGTTGTGCCCTCCATGTTCCCATATCACACTATACATCGATTGTGCAAATGTTTTTCATTGCTATAATTCTTTTGCCTCCTTTTCAACTAATCTCTCAACCTCTGACTGCATGGACTCTGTTCAATTTTTCTTTTATCGCCAAGCACCTGCTGTTGTTCCCTGTAAGCTTAATAAATATTTTTGAATGACTGCATTTTTATTTGTGGATTAGATTGTTTCTTGCACCGTTCGTATAAACAGGATTATTGTGATAAAATACTACCTTCATCTATTTAACTGTGCACATCCTTCTATTTTGGTGACTATTATTTTGTTTTATATTCAGGATATCACTGAGAAATGGTAGATAGGAGGCCAATCCTTATCTATCACACAGACGATCAGTGGCAGATCTATGCCAAGGATCTAGACCTCGTGATTCTGATCTGTCCTTCTTTTCAGGAGGCTGTTCTTGCCTACTTGGGATGCCAGCTGAAAACCACCAACAAAACCCAGGGCCAGGCTCAACTAATGAGCACCATCCCAAGGGCCACTTCAGACGGAAGGCAAGTCAAGCTGTCATAGAGATAACTTCATGTGATTATAACCACATGTCAGGAAGGCTGCTTACAGTGCTGGTCGTCAGAACGGAGCTGGTCACATTACCGGAACCCAACTTCCTGTTGCCTGAGAATTGTCTGATGCAGGCTCCAGGGATGAGTGGAAGAACAGAACACTTGGATTAAAATTAGGATATGAACATCAAAAAGAAGTATGCCGCAACCCCGGGGAAGGGATGGCGACCAGCGAGGGAGGAATAGACTGTTGTTTGTAATTCAAACCATATCCCATAAGAAAGTAATTTAGAGGCAGTGTCACAAATAAAGATAAATTTGAGAGCATTTGAGGCGATTTCTGTTATGTCTGTAGAAGGCTCAAAGGCCCTTCCTTCTCTCTGCCTCCAGGCAGGGGGCGGTACATTGACAGCACCTGCTGACAACACAGCTCGTTCCTAAGAACTTGAAGGGATCCCGTCAGAGAACGGCGGAGGGACTTGAAAGGTTTGACTTTTGATTTTTTCCAACTGGAAGGGGAAAAAATGAAATCCGAATATACCAGTTGATGAGGACAAGCTGTTTCAGGTGTGGTGAGGAGGCACTCAGGGGGATAATGTAGGTGACAGAGGAAACATTGGACAACATCTTTGGGTCTGTGTAACCTTAGAAGTTGCCTCCATTAACCAAAACATCTATCAGCTGTTTGACTTTCCTCCTTGTTCTCCCCCACAAACAAAGAGACGAGGGAACTAAAAATAAGGAAAATCAAGAAAAGTATGATTCAAGCCAGCCAGATGGCTCATGGGCTCGTCATTCTTCCAAGGTTGATGACTGGAGTTCAGTCCCTGGGACCCACAAAGTGGAAGGGGAGAAGTGATCCTGCAAATTGTCCTCTGACCTGCACGTACGTGGCATGGTACGTGTGAACCCCTCCCCCACAAATAAATGGAATTTTAAAAACTAGAAAAAATTCTATGAACCCAGTTTTATTTCTTAAGCCTTCAACATCAGTGTTATTAAAGGGAAGCTGTGGAAGAAGTGGAGAAGTTGTCCGCATCAAGCTGGAGTTGCTTATGTCAACCTTCACAAGAAGAAGGAAGCTGGGTGGTGGAGCTTTGGGTGTAGTCCAATGGGCAGAGGAGAAGGAAGCCTTGGGTTTGATCCCAGCGCCATGAGAACTGAGTGTGTCGACACACATCTTGAGAGGTAGAGACAGGAATACATAGTGAGCCCGAGGTCAGACTTCTGTCACAAAAAATCAAAAGAAAAAAACGCTGGGAAGTCATAAAGAAAGGGTTCTTATGCATAAAAATATAAAAATGACTGCCAGAAAGGGCTCCAGAACCCTAGCTTAGCATGAAGGCCACCACAATATTGCACAAAAAAATATCCCTGCAAGGGTATCTTCCAGTAATTGTCTGTTCAGCCTTGGACTGAGGCCACTCACTCATTAATAATGTGGTCAAAGACTATTGCTTCAAAATTTCTAGTGTGATCGTTCTTATTTTTTTTTCTTTTTTGCCTGTGGAAGCTTCCTCTTGCCTCAGTGTCTTTGAAGGTACCAATATTCCCACTGCAGTACTCAGCAATTTCTACTCTCTGTTCGTTATCATTGACAGGAATTTGCACAAAGGGCTTAACAACAACGGTAGACAAAGACCTGGAAAGAGCCCTAACTATCTGAAACCAAAAGGAAAGGCCTTCAGACCTTATGACAGGAATTCTGCTATCATTAAAATCCCATCTTTGAAAAGCACGATATTAACAAGAAGATGCCTGTGCTAGAAACCAGGAAAACAATGCGTGGATTTACCTATGGCAAAACCCCTCTTAGAGTTTTGAAAAAAATGTCCTTCCTGTCTAAAAAGCTATCTCTCCAAATGGAGACACACCAGAAAGGAAAGCATCAATGCTCCCAAACACAGCTCAGGTCTCCTCTCTTTTGGAAACATCCCTGAGTGACTCTGGAGTGGGCTCTGCGGTGCGCGGCCACATAGCCAGCCGGCAGTATTTACACTCCACAACATCTGGGTATTGCGTGGTGCTGACTCACAGACAAATATGTCCTTGAATATTCCAGTTGCTCAGCACAGTTGAACTCCTCACTCCCCAGGGCTTCCAGAGAATGAATTATAAAAAAGAATTGTCCTTGGTTCCAGACAGCATTCTTGCCTAGGGAAAGCTGTGGCTTTGCTCCTTGTGGTCCATGAAGGGTACCACAGCCTGACTGTATTGTTTCAATGACAGTTTTGAAGGAGGAACTCAGTCCTAATGGGACAAGCGAAGGACTAGGGTAACTCCAGCCCTCACTCCTTTTTCAGGGAGGACTCTCCTGGACACCTCTTGCGTCCACTGTCTCTGTTTCTTGGGAAATTCAATTGAGCACACATCCTTCGGTACCTTACCTCATTCCTTAGGTAGAGCGTTCTCCTCTGGACTACTCAGTGCTCTTTGTTTATCTCCCATTGTGCCATAATGAAACAAAAACCATCCCTTGGCTATCCTCCCATCCCAGGGGCTCTCAAATGAAGGAGGCCATCTTTCTGTCTGTCTGTCTATCTGTCTCTCATTTTAAATTATTTTTGTTTCTGAGTATGTGTGTGTACCTGCACGAGTGTATGTGCATCATGTATGTGCAAGTGTTCTTGATGTGGGTGCTGGGAACTAAGCCAAGCCCTCTGCAAGTGCCACAAATGTTCTTACCTTCTGAGACATCTCTCCAGCCCACCCATTTCTCCTTACGTTTGAAGTGCCTATCGGAGCACTTGGCTTCTAGAACGTGACGAGTGAGCAATCACGAGGGAGGTAAGATAGCAGAGAGAATAATGAGCAGAGAGCAAAATGTGAGCCAGACCCATCTGCATCTAATTGCAGCTACTTGGTGCTAAGTCTCTCTGCGTCTCCACAACAAACAAAGCTAAGTTTCTGGGGTGCTACTTGGCTCCCCTGTCTTAGACACCTGGGGAAATGCCAGCAAGGCTTCATAACCGTCCCTTCTTTCTTCTCTTGCACAGCGTTTGCAACACCTACGCTCATTTGCACTCTTTCTTCTCATCTCCCTCCTTGAACTATTTTATTACATTTAATGTGTGTGTGTGTGTGTGTGTGTGTGTGTGTGTGTGTGTCCATGGTGCCATGGTGCACATGTAGAGGTCAAAGGACTACTTGTGGTACTCAGTTCTTTCCTTCTACTCTTGGGAAGGAAATGGGTCTTGGGAATGAAACTCATGCTGTCAGGCCTGGAGGGGAATACCTTTACCTGCTGAGCTATGTTTTTGTACCCCCGCCTCCACCCCTACATCGTTTTAAAAAGTAGATCTAAAACCAGTCTGGTGTGTGGAAATCACAGTGAGGGCATGGCCAAGGACTGGCCCATCAGGAAATCTTAGTCTTCAAGGAGTCACAGCAGGGAATTGATGTCTTTTCCTTTAATGCCCATCTCCTGGAATGGGGTGCTTGGGTCTCTTGCTTGTAAGAAGAGATTCAGGCAGAACGTTCTTGAGGGCAGGAAGGAATCTGTCCCAGGTTTCCACGTTATCACTGTTACCGATCTCAAGTGTGTATTAAGCGGCCAGCTATGCACCTTCCAAATGAAATAATAATATAATAATAATAATAATAATAATAATAATAATAACCAAAAACCCACGCCTTAAGCTACATGTAAGGCAACCTCTGTGTCCCCTCTTGGCTTTCATGGGGTCCATTTATGGCACTGAATTGTTCTACATGGTGACAAAACCTGCTCCAAGTTCATTCAAGAAACATTTACCATTTCATTTTCTAAAAACAAGATCCTAAGAATAATACCTCTTGAAAAATTTTAAAAATTGTTTTTACTATGGTGTTTTACGGCGTGTATATCTGTGTATCACATGCACACCTAGTGCCACCAAAGACCAGAAGAGGGAATCAGATACCCTGATAATTGGAGTTAAAGATGGTTGTGAGCCACCATGCAGGTGCTGGGAATCAAGCCCAAGTTCTCTTGAATAGCTGTCAGCTCTTTACTATTAAGTCTTCTTTTCAGCCTGGTTTTTATTTCTTCTTCATCATCACCTTGGGATCTGGAGCACTGGTGAAAGCAGAATCCCAGTTAATAAGACTTTGATCGAAAAGCACTTTAGTTCCAGTCCCATCAAAAGATGAAGGCCTGGAGCCTTGCCTAAGCTGTAGGCCTCCGTGCTAAGACTTCTTTGCCTTGTGGAGGTTTTGGGCCAGATGTTGAGGGCAGGAGAAGAAGAAAAATAAAAGTCTGTATGTGTTTGGAATAGGGGGGAATGGAACTGTTCCTGAGAGGGGACTATTATAAAGACTATCAGTTTAGAAGCCGTGGAACAGGAGAACACATGGTTCAAAGCTTATCGGTAGCCGTGAGCCAACATGTGGGAGTCTGCAGACAACCAGAGAAGTAAGACAGTTCTTCTCTCCCACTTCCAAAGACATGAACTCTTGAAGCAAAGGTCCAGGAGGGAAGCCGCTGCCTTCTCCTAGATTTTGGGTGTTTTCTGATTATGATGATCCTTTTTTTTTTTTATTGACAGTTCTATTGGATTAAAGAGCATCTAGGGCCTCAGTCGGGTACAGGTTTGATACTGTCTAGAAGGGTATTTCCCTAGAGCATTAAATGACCAGGGGATCCCCATCCTCAATGTGAGCAACATGGGCTGGGGGGTCTCAGACTGAATAAAAGACGACAAAGGAGGAGCAGCATGCACCTTTCTCTGCCCTATGACTCGAGAGGCCATGCCAACCAGCTGCCCCACACACTCCTGGTCCCATCCACGCCTTCTCCTCTGTTATGAGGTATGTCTTTTGAACCACAAACCAAAATAAATCCTTCCTCTCATAAGCTCCTTTTGTCAACTGGCAATCCTTGGGTTATAGATACATCATTCCAATGTCTGCCTCCGTTGGCACACAGTGCCCTATCTGCTGTCTGTGTCTCTCTGTGCGTTTTCCAGTCACATTGGATTTTGGGTTTTCCCTATTCAAGGTGGTCCTCTTATCTGATGATGTACGCAATGACTTCCTTTCTAATTGAGTCATGTTAGGAGGTACCAAGGGTTGAAACTTGAATGCAGTTTTTGTTTAGGGGGTGCAGTTCAGATCATGACACACGTCATCAGGCAGACCCTCATCCGCCACATGGACTTGTGTTGTCATGGGCTTTGGGACCCATCCACTTCCCAATCACTGCCAACACATGGTCCCTGAGTAAACAGGGCTCCCAGAGAGAACCCTGGTGACTCACAGTGTCGCAATTAGTCAGCGTAGAGGGTGATTAGTAAGAAATCGTCATCTAGAATAAAGCCACCTGGTTTCTTTGTAAACATGTGTCAGAGGACATTTAGAACCATCATAGTCAGCCCACCGCTTCACGTTGGTGGAGCTACTAAGCAAATTACACACTCGTGTTATTTTGGGGGGAGTCTCTTATTCATAGCTCTTCCTGCGCCCCATTGTGAGGGTGTTTGCTCACCCACTTTCATTTCAGCACCGGCCTTGATTGTTTCGAAAACTCATGATGTCCTCAACACCCGTGCATCCTCCTGTCACCCTGGTTAGTCATCTGCTACCGCTTTTCTTTCGTTTAACTCACGTAATCAATCATGTTTTTGCTAAGGTGAAAGTGTCATAGGAAAAGTGTTCTGCTAATTTGGCGACTCATTCTATTCCTTCCTGCCATTTCTAGATGTGAGGGGGGAAATCCCTTTTGAGTAGGACCTTAATGAAGGTCGGATGGGGGGAAGGAACGTAGTCATAAAGCACCCTCGATGTTCTGCAGCTGCAGTCTTGCTATCTGTCTTTTTTATTTTTCTGGAGAAGGAGATCCTCGCCCACTGGGATCCTAGGAGCTGCCTCTTTCTAGTGACGTCACCATCCTTCCCACGGCCACTGGCTTTGTTCTGCATGAATCACCACTAGCTGGACATTTGCTGAGCATTCTGCTCCCTTCCTCTGTGGATCCAGGTCACAGGCTCAGTGGGTTGGAGCTGGGTTTATTCAGTTGAGTAATGAGCCCCCCTGGGGGCAGCACGGATAAGTCATATCCTTTAAAAAGTCTATGTAGAAGCACTAACTTCCGGTGCCTCAAAAGGTATCACTGGTTAAATTGAGGTCATATGGGTGATTCCTAAGCCAGTCTAGTACCCTTATAGAAAGAGATCAGGGCATAGACCTGTGCCAAGCAAGATGACTTGAAGACTCAGGGGAAAGATTGCCATCTACAAACCAAGGAAGAAATCCCAGGAATGACTTGCCAATACCTTCATTTTGGAGTAGCTTCCAAAGCTATGAGGAAATAGCTTTATACATTAAGCTATCCAGCTTGTGGTACTTGCTATTAAAATCCTAACGAATGAATGCAGAGGGAGGCACGCTGAATACACAAAGCGACCTTTTGAAAGATGCCACACTTCCTGTACTTAGCCTCTTTCCGCCTTACTGTGAGAGAAACACCCAGGGAGCAACTTGAAGAGGGAAAGGTTTTGGATGACTGATGGTTTCAGATGTTTTGGTTCCACAGTTGCTTGGTCCCAGGGGATTGGGCAGATTATTATGGTGGCTAGAGCATGTGGCAAAGGACAGTAGCTTAGGCCAGGTAAGGCAGAAAGGGGAGAAGGCAGTGCTGCTGCTTGGCAGAGAAGATGAACTCATACCAACCCATGCCCCCCCACCGCCCACTCCCTACTCCCACCCCCATCTCCAGTGCATCCTCGTACCAGGCCCTCAATGTTTCAACTCTTGATCCAATCCCAGCTCTTATGATACTACGTTGTGTTTGGTAGAAAAAAATAGATGACATTGTGTTTGGTAGGAAAAAAGATGACACTAACCTACTTCCTTTCATGAGTGCAGTTTAGTTGGCATGCCAACAGCAGTGTCAACGCTATTGCCATTTTCTGCAACACCGAAGGAGAATTGATGGGGAAACTTTGTTAACCAATTATCTTCAAGGGGTGGGACCAAGTTAGGATATGGCTTTCTGGGACCCTGAGAAAAACGGGCACACGGCCCAGATGCTCTCTCTCTGTGGTTCCCACGGAGCACAGCTGAGCTTGGACTTCTCGTTCTTGTTTCGTGATATATAATTGCTTTATCTTTTAGCTAGCCTGGTTATTTCCTGACTCGAGCTAACTTCTACAGAGGATATTCTGGGTTTTTTTTTCCAGCTATAAAGATGAAAAAATGTTATCAACACAATGCAAACCAAGAGTATTTTCAGCCCCTTTCCTCCTGTCATAATAAGCCAGGAGTATTTGTTGCCAGAAATGGAAAACAGCTTTCCCATCAGCCAGATGATGGTAGTGTTCAAAGTGCCACTCGTTTGCCATGTGTGAAAAGTTAAGCATTGAAAACAGACAGGCTGGTTCTGCTGAAGCCGTGGTCTCCGGGAAGCCAAGGAGATACTTGGAGGCATTGGAGCAGAGCTGTGAAGATGGCGTCGCTGGCAGGGTAAACAGTGTCTTTTCACAAGGCTTTGAGACGGGACCCCTGGCTTGCTCTGAGAGTAGACATGGCTAGTCAGCACATGGAAAAGAGAAGAGCCTGAAGTTAACCCCCAGGAGGCTTCCTTTGTGTTGAGAATTAATTCCAGTCCTTCTGACTCTCGGACTTCTCTGGCGTCTGACACCAAGTTTCCTAGCATTTCAATTACTCTTTCTGACTCTGTTGAACGAGATCCCCAAGAGTTTTGCTGTTGTTTCTTATGTCTGTGTATATATTTGTGTACAGGTGCCTGTGCACATGTGTGCACTTACATGCTGGTAGAAGCCAGTGGGCAACTTCAGTGTTGTTCCTCTTGTACCACCTACTTTTTTTTTTTCTCTCTTGGATACAGGGTCTCTCATTGGCCTGGAACTCGCCAAGTAAGTCAGATTGGCCCGCAAGTCCCAGGGACCTGCCTGTCTCTCTTTCTGCGGCGCTGGGTCATGGTGTCTGACCATGCCTGGCTTTTTAAAAACTTGCAATTCTAGGGTTTGAACTCAGGTCCTTGTGCTTCTGAGGTGAACACTTCACTAACCGAGGCATCTCCTTAGGCCTCTGTGAGTTCCTGATGGAAGATCAAAGTGTCTCAGTGGACCGGGCCCTCATGAGAAACTGTGAGCTTCCACAGATGTCTAGAATTATTCTATCCATTTCCTACTTGTATGAGAAAATAAAGAACATTTTTTGGATTTCTGTGTGGCTGTGCTGCTGAGCTTCTACCTCTGTTCTGTCAGAGGCCTTTTGCCTGTAGCGTGATCTCTGGGCAGTTTTAGCGTTCTGTCTGTGAAACTACAGAAGGAATCTTTTTGGTCAATAGACAGAGACATTTTAAGAGATAGCAATGCAGGCTTCAGAAATTAGATGATTAACTTAGGAGCCTAATCTCCCGCAAACCAAGCCACACTAAACAAAAAGAAAAACAAACAAACAAAAAAGTTTTTTTTCTCTTTTAAATTTAGATTTACACTCAAGGCTTTAATTGCTATTTTTTTTTTGGAAAACTCACCCACTTATATCACACCACCAGAGACTCTTGGCAATTCAATACTTAGAGTCCCCCTTCTACTTCATTGCTAATGCCTGGAAAGTGAAGGTGACATCAGGATTGTCTACATCCAAGAGGCCAAAGTCCACCTCGGCCAATTAATTCTTTTTTTTTTCCTACCACCTCAGATTCAGGTTAAATAAGCACCTTCCCTTGCAAGGGCAGCGTTCCGCGGAGTCCCACCTCCTCTGTAGATTCAAGATCATCAATTTGTCTTGAAGGTGGGTGTTCTTTTTTGGCAGCAAGGAGTTAGAGCTGACAGAGACAAGCAACTGAAGAGGAGCTCGGGGTGGAGAGAAGGGACACACCTTCATGCACATCCTTTTCTTCCCTGCTTGAGTCACCTCCATCTTACCCCACCCACGGCTGCCCCATCTCCAGGTTTTGAGCTGAGAGAGCAGTAACAGTAGGCCCTGCTCTTCTTCAGATGAAAGGCCAGATAGAAGGTACCTATTACATGCCTGTGAGCACAGAGCCAAAGGCCTGGCCGCTTACACTCTCCCCTCCCACTAGCTTGAGTCTTAATGGTAGGTTTAATTTCCTTTTGCTATTTGAGAGAAAGGGGGAAAAAAACCCAAAGCAGGCAGAACAAGGGTGTGAGGAGCATTGGCAATGGGGGGGGGGAGAAGGGGCGACAGCTGTGGTATTCATGGTTAATCAGGTGTGTCTCTCTTTGTGTTGCATCTGTCTGTTACTGTTGCCGGGCCACATGTGAAAGAAACAGAAGGGAAGGTCCATTCATGTTCAAAGCCACTGGCACTGACCTCTGCTTGGTTCTCCTCAGGGTGGGGAAAGCTTGTCTGTTTAACTTTCCCTATTATCGGAAGCTGTAATTTGACTCTATTAGCCCACCCTCGTCATTTTGGCCTGACAAACACGGGCTACATCCAGAAGGCCTGTAAATCTGCTGGGAGAGGGAGGCCTTGTCGTTGGCGTGCTTTCCTTCTGGGATTCCACTTTGCTTGTCAAGGAAGAGAACACTAGAAAGAGAAGTTGAGGAGTACCCTGGTCCTGCCCTCCATGCTGAAGCTACCAGCCAGTGCTGAGAGCCTTTCCTAGCTGTGACTGGTTGGTTGACTTCCCTGTCCCATGCCTAGAGCATGTTCACCTCCAAACTTGTGCATCTCAGGAGTCCCACACAGTCACGGTGCCTGCATCAGAACTTAGTCATCTCCCTGGCACCAAATCCTGCCCCTGATCCTTCCATCCCCCGCCTCCCACTCAAGTCGTGTTCACAGGGGAGGAGGAAGTGGCTTCTGGTCTGTTTTCTGCCACCCCAGCCTGCCAGACATGACTCATCTTGGCCCATGTAGAAGCAGATGACACAGACACACCCCTACTCCCCTCTACCAGGGTACCAGACTGGTTTACAACTTAGATTCTGAGTTCTGATCTCAAAGCCACTCCTTCTAACCTGGTGCTTTGGGTCTCCATCTGGTTCCTTTGGGGATGCTGTCTTCTGATCTTTGGGCTTTAGGTTCAGCATTTTGTAATCAGGTGATTGGCCATCATCGGATTTTTCAAGGCTAGGGAGCATTGCTGTCACCTTTCTGTCCTGAAAAATGGGCCCTTATCACAGACTGAATACAAAGTCCACAAGAGCTTAGCAATTGCAGAAGATCCCTGGCTTGGAGCAGGCTCACCATGAATATTAACTTCCACCCTGTGATGATTAGTGGTAACTGTCCACTTGACAGAATCTAGAATCACTTGGGAGATGTATGCCTTTGTAGGATTGTCTTGATTACACTGAGATGGGAAAACACCCACTGTACTGGCTGGTTTTGAGTGACAACTTGACACAAGCTAAAATCATGAGGGGGAAGGAGCCTCGGTTGTGACCTACAACTGTACTACAATAAAAAACCTATTCTTGTGTAATACAAGATGTTCAGGGATAGGAAGGCTCCTATTGGCTAGAGGGAAATTGTCATGGCAGGATCTGAGGGTGATGTGGGTCAGTCAGCCTTTTAGACTTGATTTTTGGGGCCAACAGGTGGGTCTGGGACCTAGAAAGTCCTGGCATCCCTACCCCTTTATGAAGCTGTGACGAAGTACACGTGACATAAAAATAATCACTGTCTTAAGTTTGTAGCTCAGCAGTGTTGACCACAGGTCACCCTGCTGGCCATCTTCAGAAATCTCTTCATCTTGCAAACCCGAAATGTTTTACCCACAAAATAAAAGAGATGCCCTGTCGCGCATTTGCTTTCCCACAGCCGCCACTCTAGCTGTCTGTGTGTTTAATGGCGGTGGCACCAGCTCAAGAGAATCCTGCAGTCTTTGTCTGCTGCAGCTTTTCTCATTTAGCGTTGTGTCCTCCAAGTTTATCCGTATCGTAGCCTCTTAAGAATCTATTGTCTTTTGCTGAGTGTGATGGTGTGCATTTGTGATCCCAGCACTTGAAATGCTGAGGCAGGAGAGGTGCAAGCTCTAGGTTAGGCTGGACTTCCTAGTGGGTTCTAGGCTAGCTTGAGAGATGGTCAAGACGCGGTGTCAACTCTCCAATACACCCCAACAAAATTTAAAAAACAAAACAAAACAGCCACCACCACTACTAACAAACAAAATAAAGCAAAGCAAAACCATCAAACAAACAAAAACCAAAACCCAAATATAACAAAAGAAAAAACCCAAAGAACCTTTTGAGGCAGAATAAAATTCTGCTGCTTGTATATCTGCATCTGATTTATACACTCAGGTTCTGGTGGACACTTTGTTGTTTCTACCTCTTGACTGTTGTGAAGTGGACTGCCATGCACATGGATGTGTGAGTAAGTCTTCCAGCCCCCCCTTCACCTCTGTTGGGTACACACTTAAAGATTGTGTGCTAACACTATTTATTCACATTCACTTAGTTTTTGAGGAGCTGCCCTAGTGTTGACCATGATAGTCACACCTCTCTGAGTTCTTTTTCCTGTGAGTTTCCTCTTGGTCAGCCTTTTAACAACGTAAGACGGGGCCTGAGGTCTGGATTGCATCCAGTGGCAATAGTTAGGACCCCATATGTACATATCCATGTTGGGGAGCTCCAAGCCATTGAGACAGGATGGAGTGAAATCAAGGCAGTTCATGTCGGATATATGGAGACACCTGTGAGGAAAGGAAGCATTTTTTATGAAGATAATGATTTTTTTTCTCCTTAATTTCTGGGAAGGTGGAGGGCGAGAGATTTATTGATTTTTACGTATTGGCAGGCCTCGCACCTGTCCGGTATAGCACCTCAAGATTTCCTCTGGGGTTTCTGGTCTAAATGTGGGAATATTTACAGAACAGATGGCAAAACTAAAAAGAACAAAATAAGGGTGGTGGGAGGGGCAGTGATTAGATTAGAAGGTTTATACAGTAAAAGCAAGAGAAAAAGGGTCCTTGGAACTTTGGAGTGTGGTGTGGGTTCAGCATTAGATTCTGATGCTGGAGGCAGCTCGTGGCATGAATACTCAGGGACTTCTTGAAGCACTGTTAAGTATTTCTGCTTTGTTGCCAGGGCTAAGCTAGTGTTACTATCCACCTGAAGGACATGAGCCACCAGGGTCAGGACTCTAGGACCACAGAATTGAAAGACATCTCCGTTTCACTGTCTCCAGATCCATTCTCTTAGGTTTTCTCCCATCCCATCCTAGAAAACAAATGTCTCTCTGAGATTACCCAGTCCTCAGGCCAGGCATTCAGCACTTTACCACTGAGCCATCTTTGTCTGCTGGTATGTGAGATGGACCACTCACGCATTCATCCCACTTACCGTGTGATCATAGGTGTACAAAGAGGGTTATGATGTAGGTCTCACCCTCCATCTTCCACCCTGACACCACATTTTAGTGAGCAAACATCACTGGAAAGGGATTCCAGCTGCCTTAGAAATGGGTCTAAAGCAGAGTGGAGTCCAGAAACAACGGCCGCTGTCCCTGCCGCCATTTTTACACGGGTCAAAGCAAGAAAGCAAAACTTTGGCGTAAGTTTGGACATTGACCTTTTTTGCTATTAGCATCATGCTAACCTATTGGAATCAATTTTTTTATATGTACAAAATGCAGGTTTTAGTTCTCGTTGATATTGGGAGGATGGTGTTGTCAGGTGAAACAGGGCTACTTCCTAGAGCTTTGGGTGTAATCGGAGCAGAACAGTTTTGCATAAAACTAAAGATAGGTTGTCTGCTAATAATCATATTCAAGAGACAGCAAGCATTCAGGTGAGGAGAAATGTACTCTTTGTATTACTTGATCAGTCCTGAATCCTTATCTCCTATTGTCATGGGCACAACAACAGTCATTGTGGCACCTATGTGTTTCTGTCCTTATATTGTTTCTCACAGCAACTTCTATTTAACAGACACGGAAACTGGATCTTAGAGTCCCGGGAACTGGCCCAGGTCACAGCATTGGGAAGTAAGAGAGTTGGGTCATACTTCTTTCTCCTGTGGTTCTGATAAAATACTCTGAGTAAAGCAACCTGAAGGAGGAGACACTTCTCTGGCTCACAGTTCTAGGGTCCAGTCCATTGTGGTGGGAAGTTCTGACAGCAGAGGCTTGAGGTCACTCGAGGTCACATGGCATCCACAACCAGAAAACAGAGAGCAATGCATGCTGGGACCTCAGCCATCCTTTTCGGGCAGTCCAGGACCCAAGCCCAGGGAATGGTGCCACCCACTTCCCGCCTCAGTTAACCTGATGAAGATAAGTGCTGACACCTCACAGGTGTGCCCAAAGGCTTGTCTCCTAGGAGACAATTCCTGTCAAGTTGATAATTAGTATTCACTGACTGGAATTCAGGTCTGTGACTGTTGGTTTTCATTTCATGCTTACAGTGCTAACTTTACTACCCATGTTAGTCCTGATTTTAGAAGTGGAAGGTAAGCAGAAGCTGAAGTGGGAAACGTTAAGGTTTTTTTGTTGTTGTTTTGTTTTTAAGTTTCTCTGCCTTGCTGGGAAAACATGCCTACATCTATCCGGAAATTGAAGTGTCAAATGACAGGGCTGGAGAGGCTGGCTGATTGGTCCCTATTGGCCTGTGTGCAGCTGCTAAGTAAGCAGAGAAACCACGGCTTTCAGGTGAGGAGACTCTCAGGAAGTTGTGGGCCATCTCTTTTTAAGCAACTCTATGAACTACAAAACCAATGTCACTGAAGGTTCTGTTGGTTTCTGCCTTGAACTCCATCTGATTCTTCCATAAATCAGCGAAAAGCAACAAAACAAACAAACAAAACAAAAAACCCAACGAGTAACAATAAAAAAACATGGTCTGTTGATATGATGAGGAGTGGGGGAGGTGGGGGAGGCTTCCTCTGTAGTGTTGCACAAGACTGCCTGCCTGAGTTCCTCTGGCAGGTGTGCACTTCGCAGCCTGGGTCACCAAGGGCTACCCATTGTCCTTCGGTCTTGGCGAGTTAGAGTTATTACCCTCCTCCATCCCTCCAATACGCCAACCCTCCTCCCTGCTCCCGATGCTTTAGAAGACAAAGCCCTGGCCATGTTCATGCTCCTTTCCTTCTACGTGCTTCTTTCTCTTCCTCCTGCCCCCTCCTGTCATGGTACCAGGAAAGCTTGGCATGAAATACCTGACCGAAGCAACTTCAGAGAGTACGGATTTATCCTGGCTCACAGTTTGATGGCCTAAAACTCCCCGCTGTGAGGAAGGCATGGCTATGGGTAGCTCTATGGTAGAAGAAATAGGTGGTTGAGACCCCTCACATCTCAGTGGACCAGAAAACAGGGAGAGATGCCTACTGGTGCTCAGCAGGCTTTCTACTTTTCGTCTTTCATTCCATCCATTCTAGCCACACCCGCATCTCAACAGCCCCTCCTCTCTAGAAAGACCCTTACCACCTTGCCTAGAGACGGGCCTCATTAACGCCTTAGGGGTTTGTTCATTCAATTCCACCGACAAAATTCGCCATCATACCATGGCTTTATCCTGACGATGTCCGGCCCCAGGGTTCTCATCTTGCAGAACTAGAACGACGTGGAAAAGCCAGTCCACAGTCCTCTAGACACGCCTATCAGCATTTTAAATTCTCAACTCTGAGTCCACTGCTGCCCAGACCATGGGATATGGGCTATCAACTCAAGCTGGAAATGTAAGCTGGATAAGAGGAGGATGGTTTCTAGTCTTTTCAATACATGAACTCCTTGTGACAGGAGACAAAAGGCCGTCTTACTTCGCGGCTTTGTTTAGTGGTATTACTACACAGAAGGAAAGGGTCGCCCTCTCTAGTTTCTGAGGCTTTCTTTGCCTTGTCCTATGCTTCATTGACTCATTTCCTCCTCCTCTATTTTCCAGCGTCAAGCCCACCCTGTCTTTATTTATTGTGTGGAGAATGTCTACATGGGAACCAGGATACTCTTCCTAGGACCTTGTACAAAACTGAGGTCTTTGATCCCGTCCATCTCCCTTTTCAACTTGAATATGGGAGAGCTCTGTAGTACCTGCCCCCCACGTCCCCCCAACCACCCCTACCCCCGCTTTCCTCTTTGCTGCCTCAGAAGTGGGGGGAGGGGGTCAAAGCAAGCTCTCTCTTAAGAGACCTTAAGAGGTTCTGGTGGCCCTTCTTGCAGCCTGCACTATCCCCCACAGTTTGTTTACCATCTTGGAGGTCCAAGTTGAGGATCTTGTGCTTGGGCATCTATTTCTTCTACAGGGATTGTCTCTGTCTGGTGACAGACAAAAAAAATGATGGGACAGTAGGCAAGGAACAGAATAGTGTGGAGGGCGTGCTGGAAGGACATCAGTGAGTGTTGTCTATGGCAGAGGCTGTGAACACGGGGACAGGTCTCAATAAGACAGGTCTCTCTGCTCCAAAGGGCAGGGGAGGCTAAGTGCTCAGGTCTGTGCTTAGGAGGTACAGGGTCCTTAGCCTGCTGTTTGAAATATCAGGGTGAAGAGAAGTGTAGGGCCCACAGGTCTACCCCTCCTCCCGGGGCTCATATTGAGGATAACTTGCTGTTTCTTGCAAAACATCTCCAGCGAAACATCCTGTTTGTTCCTGTGCTCCCTCTGCCCGCCTGGTGGTTAGCTATAGGGCCATTGTTTACTGGTAATTTTCCACCTGTCTGGGGGGATTTCCATTGTGCAGCAGCTAGGTATATAAGGTTTTTCCTAAGCTTGAATAAACGGCATTCGGCATTCTCTCCTCACGAATGACCCACGTCTCTTGTGTGTTCCTTTAATCTCCAGGCCCTTGCCGGGCTCTCGAACGGTATCATAGAGAGTAACGCAGGCGGTACAGGGAAGGACTCAGGGGGCTGAGAAATAGGGACTTTATGCCTACAGATTGAAATGAGTGCAAACAGGGGTCACCCCTGAATCCACAGCCAAGTCACTAAAACATGGTGGGAAAATATTGACTCCTTTCATTCCACCACCCGAGTGGTCTCCTTCCTGCTTCTCCAGCCACTGCCATGTTGCCTCTCTCACCTCTTGCTTCAGACTTCAAGACCTCTGCTTCCTTGTTGCCTTCTAGGCCTGGGGCTGAGTTAGAAGAGAGCAGACAAAGAAAGGAGGCCCTTCTCCAACCTAGACACAAGGCAGATGAGAGAACTGGAGGTGTGGATCATGGATGCCTCATTTGTTCTGGACATGAATGCTTCCTTTAAAAAAATAGTTATTCTTATTATGTGTAGTTATGTGTGTCTATGTGTAAGTATTTATACATGAGTGCAAAGTGCCCCTAGGATCTAGAGAAGAGTGTCAGATCCCCCAGAACTGGAGTTACAGGTGGTTATACATTGCCTGACATGGATGCTGGAAACCAGACTCCAGCCCTCTGCAAGAACAGTGGGCACTCATTACCTCTGAGACACCCTGCCAGCACAGAACCTTTCTTCTTCCTTACAGCATCTGTATTACCGGGTGGATGCAGGAGGGTCCACTGACACATCCAGAATCCGCATGTGAGTGTGTAGCAACTAGTAGCCCAGGGCATCATGGGAGAGGAAATACCTTGAATTGGCTGAAGTTACAAAGGGGACCAGACTTTAAGAGTCCTGACATCGGAGGTGTAAGGGTTATCTAGATCTCCAAAAGACAGGGAGGCCCAGCTGTACCAACTGTCTTGGATGAAGGCACAGTGAAAAATTCAACCACTGTTTGACACACAAAATCTGGAGGCCAGAGGCAGGTTAGACGCCTCCACTGGGGACAGAAAGATACTGGAGAGCACAGCCAGGGACATTGGAAGGGGGATGGCTTACCCAGTGAGTAAGATGTCCCTCAGAAAAACTGCAAAAATTGAGGAAAGGGGAGCAAAAAATGATAAAGAGAGAGAGCCAGGTAGTTTCAAGGCAAATGGCTACTTAGCGGAGCCAGCTGCCCACCCCACCCTCCCT